>JAMKCH010031480.1:0-17935 GCA_023653785.1 Ophioderma brevispina | reverse complement strand
GATACACCATGCCCACTGAATAAGAATTTATATTTCAAGTCAACTAAACCAGAACCTAATGGGATGTGCAGCAGATGCCAGACATAGACTTAAAAGGCTGACTAAGAGATTTCCCGAGGATGGGATCCTTCAATTTATTTTCTAGCAAATTGTGTTGTTTGCATATACATAATGCTTGTTCACATACAAGTCAGTGTGTGAAATAGCTGAGCTTAAATCGATGTCCTTCATATAGAAAATCACAACTTTGTGTTAAAATTCCAGATCCAGAAATTTGGTTTTACACGGTATGCCATGGGTACTGTTATACTATACATTAATGTTTACTTATCAAAACAGAAAATCTGATTCATCTCAAACCTCAGAATTGAGTACTTTAGCCTCCTCCTCCTCTGGATTACAAAATCACAATTTTAGTTTTAGCTCTCACATCAAAATGGGTTGAATTATCAGTGCAAAATTTTACAGATGGGGTTTTGGGATGAAGGCCATTCTATCAAGATGAAAACTTTGTATAATTAAATCGGGTCATCATCCCCCTTTAATTACCTGTTCACATGCACTGTTGGCAATCTTAAGCCCCAGACTCAATCTCTCCCTCAGAATTCGCTCTTCAAACCTTTGCTCTTCAGCGCTGAGTGAAGCTGTGTCTTGAGACAGAGACTGAACAAATTTGCCGGCAGCTTTATCCATGTACAGACACCTAAAAGAAAGCAGCGCAATAAAGTAAACAATTAATCTAAAGAGGCATGGTACCACAAGGTGCAATATGGGTAGCAAAACTGTCTGCTTCTTTGCATCTTTACTGTTATTTTCCAATCTAATACTGCATGCCGTCTTTTCGCATACATAGGTTTTGTTTTCAAGCTTTGGGAAAATGCACAAGTTGTTTATTTTGTGGAATTTCAAGTCAAGAGCAATAACACTATACATGAATATATTTATACATGTTCTTAGTTTGGCTTAATGTATGGCCATTCACAAAATTTTCAAAAATTACAGCATATGTACAGTATGATATACAATGTATGGTACACAAACATATTTAAAGGAATATTCCTTTAAAAAAATGTCTATTTTGTACATTGTGTAACACACCGTATATACGCTGTAATTTTTGAGAGGATTTTATTTTTTGCAAAGTAGGGTTGATATTAATTTGTATATCATCAACTTTTAGAATTAGGTTATTTGGGTTACACCAATACAATAAGTATTTCTTTTTAAATTCTTAGTACTTGCCTGTTTAGCACTACATCATCCCATATTGTGATAGGGTCTCTCTTGGAATCAGGATAACACACTTGCCATTGGTCAAACAGCTTCTGTGCATTGTAACGCCCATCACTACCCTGCAAACCTGTTAGTAGGTTAAATACCACTGATTATAGCCGGACAATGAATGCAATAAGATCAGTGGCATACCCAGAGGGGGACAGGAGGCAGCTGCCCCCTTTGTGGGGAATTTCCCCCCCCCCTTGTCCCCCTGAAAAATTAGTGATTTTCTGCACACGCACCAATTTATAGTGAAAACAACATCGGCCTATACTATTCTAACAAATTTCAATATATGCTTGCCCCCCTGAAAATATATGTGCCCCCTCTGAAAAAAAGCTGTATGCCACAGAATAAGGGATAGAGGGATACTTGTTTGTTAGCCCATCTGAAAAAAAAAGCTACTCAAAGTGAAAAAAATAAATCGGTCCTTGGACCGATGTGTCACCTGCAGTCGCGGTTTCTGGAATGATAGGGGCCTAACATGACTTTGCCCTTGATATGTGACTTTGACCTCAATAACAAATAGGGGTTGGCATGTAAAAACTCCATCAAACCAAGTTTGGTCCAATTGAAACTTCAAACTTTTCAAAATGAGGTCAATTTACATTTTAAGCCCCATATTACAACTTGGACCTCACATGACCCTTTGACCTTGGTATGGTGACATTTGATGTCATCAAAAAAGGGAGATCGCACATGTTGACACTGTGACCCTAAGTTAATTTTGGTTGATATCCATCAAAGTATGTGGATTATTACAGGCAAATGTTAACCCTTTTCCACAACAGACAACAGACATCATCCACAACGACAGCAATAGTGGACAAAGTAATCCTAGTTGTCTCCTGCCTTAGGGAAGGCGACACCAAAAATAGCAAGTAATGTTGGAAAAAAAAATGTTCAACTTTATTTTCCATGCTAAAATGTTTTCCTTCCATTTCACCATTTTGATAAAGGGTTGCAAAAAAGTCAATACACTAATTGATTCAATAACAGTGAAAATAAAAGAAAGAATGAAACCAAAGCAGTTTAAGTTTCCACATACTGTATATTTCATAGGGCAGCAAATAATCTAATTGAAAGAAGTGCAGATCCTGATTTCAAATAATATGTTTTTCTCCTCATCTCACTGTTATAGAGTTGGCCCTTGCGGAAACTAAGCTCTTCAATTGTGGTACTGAACCTTTATAACAAACACGATATCTAAATCAAGATCGTTGGCTCTTAAAAAAATTTCTGCACCATACTGCCAGCGTTTTTTTTTATTTACACTACTTAGTTCCCAGGTAGAGAAGGAGGAAATATTTATTAATCTTTCACGGGAGATGGGCAAAACGACACAGTGTTGAAAAAGTCCTATGTGCGGCTGGCAAGATTGAACTGGCAACCGTCGTCTATACTAGCACGGCACTTCCAACTGAAGCGATTAAGGCAGGGTGGTAGAGGCGTGGTAGATTATTATCTATAGGTGTTAGATCTGAGAGGTGTCCCTCGCTTTCCTAGCAAGATAGGCATTCAGAAAGGATATTTACATATATATATATAACGGTTTAAATATATGTTCTGATGCATTGAGTAATATTTTTAGCGAACGAGAATCCACAAGACAATCTGATAAACTATCCATATAATCCAAACACAAGTTATTATTTTTTTAATTTACCCAGTTTGGTCATAAGTTCTAGGAATTGCTGTGCTTCTGTGAGTCCTCTGGATGCTTGCGTTGGCCAAACCTACTGGAGGTCATAAGCTTGCCTAGACCACACCAATCCTGAATAAAAGAGAAAATAAGACACATGGTAACACCTTCAATACCTTATATGATATGGATCATCTTCAAATTGTTCAGTAATTTTTTTATATATATATCGGCGCGCAGTTTTATTTTGCAGAAGAAAATAAGTATGCTGTTTAAAGGACTTTCAGCTTACATCAAATTTAGGTATGTACTTGAGCAGGCCATACCCGGATGTTTTTGGGGGGGGGGCCATTTTTTTAAAGGGGACTTTTCCCCAAAATTTCCCACCCCCCCAAAGGGTGGAGTGACTTGGCAAAATTAGGGACCTTTTTAAAACTTTTTTTTGGGGGGGGGGGCAAAAAGTGCAAATAAAAACCTAATTATTTTTGGCCCTTCTTAGCTCTTTTTAGGGGGCTTTTTGGAATTAGGGGCCCCTGTGCCCCCCCCCTTGAGTCGTAAATCCTGTAAAAGCATTACTGCCGTATTTCAGTCAGAAAAGAAGGTTAGAAGAAAGTTGGGAAAATACTTATACAGCTAGTGATCACAGGCAACCACATGGTTGAGCACACCACAAAACATGCCATGCATTATGTACAAAAATTGTCCATGAATCAAACGCCAATTTTTCGACTTACGAGAGACGCAGTTCCTAGCAACGCAGTTTCTTCAAACTCTACATGCCTCTGCCATTACCCATTCACTCAGGGACAAACACTATAGCGACCCACGGGAATTGCGAGCTACTGGAGCACGAAGACTATGATGAGTAGTGCAGCTCCTCAAGAGTGTCTTGTCCAAAGATTCCTGTGGGGAAGGGTTAAAATAAGCACTATAATTATCAGCAGAAAGCCCCTCACAGACTTCTGAGCTCAAAAGCTGTTGGTCTTTTTTTCTATCTTAATAATATTCCAGCACAAAAAATGACCCAAAAAGTTGGCAGTTTTAATATTCTTACATTTTATAACTTAAGGTGTCCCTTTGTTTCAAACTTTTTTAAAATCAGCCAGAGGGTAAACAGACTAGATTCTTTTAGTGGTGTCGTATCCACATCCATGATCAACCATGGCAGCTGAGCCTTATTCAATATAGCAAACTCACCCAAAACATATCAAAATAGATTTACAGACTATTAACGCGAAAACCACCAATGATATTAAGTGCTTTGATGTGTAACCAATCACGGGGTTCGGTTCACATATGACTCATCCTCATCTGTATTTCAACCATAAAAAATTAAAATAGAATCCTTACAGTGGAGTCGATCTCCAGTTCCAGCAGTTATAAGAATTATTCTATCTATCTATGCCCATGTCCCATAGGAAGTTGGCTCCTCAAACAAATTTAGACATTCTATTCCTATTTGCGCTTCCAAATATGCCCTGGGGAAGGTGGTGCCCACAATGATGTAATCGTACAGCCATCTTTTCCTTGGTCTTCCCTGTCTATTTGTGCCTGCGACAGTTCCCATTAAAAAATGCGTTTGGTAGGCGGATGTCTGCACAAGTGACCAAAACCATGTCAGCTGCGCGGCAAGTGATAGAGCTAGGATCCTTTTTGGTTGACATTGAGTGGAAGGAGGAGATTCTTGAAAGAACTTCTTCATTTCGGATCTTATCCTTCCAAGCTGATATAAGGATTTTTCTGTAGCATCGCATCTCAAATGCTTCCAACTTCTTCATTATTTCTTCTTTGATGTCCAGATTTTTCATTTAGAGCCTACAATAATCACTGGTTGACTAGTGAATTAACAAGCCGTAATTGTGGTGAGAGTGAGATTGTCTTGTATCACTCAGACTCTCTGTAATTTCCCTGTGCTGTTGATATGCCAAATGAATCATCTGCTTGATTTCGCTGGTTTGGATTCCCGTTTGATGGTTAGCGTTACTCCCAATACTGAATCTGTTAACTGTTATTAAGTGGTGTACCATCAATCCTTGATCTTTACTGGTACGTTCATCACGGTAAATACCAATAAGAGTCTTTTGGTTTTAGGTATACGGATCTCCATCCCATATTTCTTCTAGCATGATTCACTTGCTCTATCAAGGTTTTGCAGATCGTCCTCACTGAGTCAAGCGATGAGAGCTATATCGTCACAAAACAGAGGTCCTTTTAATTTGTGCCATCCACGTTTATGCCCAAGTTTTTTTTTACAGTTTCTCACAGGCTTCGCTAAGATGTATTCGAGAAAAGGTTGAAGAGGTCTGTTTGATAAAGACATCCCTGCCCGACGCCAATAGTTTTGTTTCAAACCACTCGTAAGATTGTGTTAAGTTGATGCAGCTTTTTAGCCTTGGTATAGAGATCTCTGATGATGTTGACATTTTTGAAGGTAACACCATAATGAACATCACTGTAAGAGGCCATCCCGTGCCATACTCGACGAATGCCATTCCTTGTAAGCAATGAAGACAGCAAAAACCTTCTTCTTTTCTTCTCTAGGCGCTGTTGGATTAGGAAGCTTCAGGGGCGAAGACTGTTCAATTTTGGAGTGGGCCAGTTCCGGAACCCTGCTTGTTCTTCTGCTATAATGGCTTTCTACATGTCTCATTTCCGGCTCCTTATAATTTCCAGAAGAAATTTGCTGGAATGGTTAAACAGGCTGATGGTCCTGTAGTTCTCCTCACACTTGGTGATGTCTTCCTTCTTGGGCATTGGTAAGAAGGATAGATTTTTTCGCATTCTTCTGAATGCGTTCATTTTATCCAGGATGGTCTTGTCAGATATTGGTCATTGGTTCATGATTATCACCACCATGCTTAAGCAGTTCTCCTGGGATCTCATCAAAACTGGGGCTTTTCTGACTTTCAGCTTTTTGACAAGCTGCTTCAAACTTTCAGACGGAGAATGGATGGCTCAACATCCAGAGTAAACAAGCCATCCCTGTATTTGATGGATGAAGACAGGATGGGTCAACGGTAGGCTGATGATTGTAGATGGCCTTACCATATTCAAACCACCATCTTTTGTTCTCTTTCCAGCTGGATTGAAAGAATCTCACCATTCCTGCTGCGGATAGAGCGGATGTAGGTCTTCTATCTACCTACCCTTATTTATGGTCTTGATGGTGTTGAAGACCTCTTTGCTCTTGTCTGTTGCAATGTTCTTCTCCAAGAGTGTTATCATCAAAGATATAGACATGCTATATACAAAAAAAAGAAGATTATTGTCATAATGTTTCACTTTTTATGTGGCTAACCATGATGGTCTAATTTAGGCTTTCTTGCCACCACCTGTTCTGATGACATATGCAGTATTACCTAACAACATTTTTTTTTCATTGAAAGGAAAAAAATCAACCAATTGACCCATCCTAAGCACAGCACGAGCTTTCCAAGACCGCATATATTGCATCATCTACAATTTAAATTAGACACCTCGTAGACTTCTAATTGTATTTGGCTACAGAATACCTTAAAAGTGAAAACATGGTGAATTGAAATTGCTTATAAAATATAGGCTCATTCGTATTGTAGCCAAATACAAAAATAGACATTGCACAATTTTTTTTTTTGCTTCACAATTTAAGGCTAACGGTAATTCTTTCAGATGGGCATATGGTTTCGATAAGGATACATCAGTCTAACATCTGGGTCGTTTTTTTTAGGGACATCCGAGTATGTTAAATCTCTCATGCACCTTTAATAAAGGGGAAAACACCATAAAGCACCTTCCATACCAAAAACACACATTGCACTGAATGCAAAAAATCAATTAATTAAATAAATTAAACTACTAATTGTGAATCGCCTGGCTCGTGGAGGTCAATAAATGGATAAATTCACAACAATAAAAAAATTTTAAAAAAATTATGGGATGCGCATAACATCAACTACCGAAGAGATTCACGCTACATCCTGCCTTTGGCTCTGGTAATGAAATTTGGAAATACCCAATAGTTTATGGGCTTTGATTATTGGTTTCGGATTTTATTTTTGATTTGCCAATTTTAAGAATCCCAGAGGTAGTCACTACAAAAACAGTCCTATATAGGCAGGATTGTAGTTTTTCTAGATTTCATGCTTGGGCCAGGTTTTAATACTCCCTCTAGACAAAAATGTGGTAAAATGTTGCCCCAATTTTGGTTGATCAATAAAAACATCAGTGGTGTAACGGGGTGGGGGGGGGGGGGGGGGGGGGGTTGGGGGGGGGGGGGGGGGAAAACGCGTCCCCTGACACACACACAAAAAAATGGGAAACCTCGAAAAAATGGAATGAAACAGGGAGAAAGAAAAAGAGAACAACAGGAAAGAGACTGGGAAAGAAGAGGGAAAGATGGAAGAAGAGAAAAAAAGAGAAGAGAGAAAGGATGGAAGAATGAGAAAGGGAAGGTAAAAGTTGCCATCTTTACCCCCGTTCAGAATTTTGAACGACAGGAAAAAATTTTGATTGAATTTTGTCTTTTGTTTCCATTAGGTTCGAGCAAAGATACAATTGAATACGTTTCATCGGCAACACATTTTAATATATATTTAATCCAAAATAATAAATAAATATATAAATAATAAGTTGTTTATAAATAAATTATATAATAAATAAATTAAGAAATTAATAAAATTGTCAAATTTAAACTCAATGACATACGTAAATTGTACAGTAAACCTGTAAACAAATCCAAATAAAAGGCCATTTTCCTAAAAAAAATTCCTAAAATGTTTATTTGAGTCATAAATCCCTGATTCCTCCATTTCCTGAAGTAGTTTTTATTAGACACTGAGGAATCGAACAGTGCACTCGTAAATTGTATAGAAGGTATTCAATCCATACAGTAACAGTTTATTGTACATTGACAGTGCTGGTCACAGATTAGTCTGCTCCATACACTTTAAAGGTCCAAATTTAATAGATTAAATGGGTGCTTGATTGTAGAATTGACAGGTCTCACAGTCTAGTCTGTTAAACGTAGGTGGTCTTATTTTTTATCATAGTTTTCTACTTTTCTTGGATGCATTTTAACAAAAACAACCAATTTCCAAATTTTTGAGTGATTGCAACCAGTGGTTTGACTATTGGATTGTGTAGTCTGCCATCATGTTTTTGATGGGGACCAAGGTCACAGAAGGTCACCATGGTCTATTAGGTCGCCAAAATGTGAGACACTATCCAATGACCCTGATCCCAGTGTCACAAAATTGAGCTGACATAAATGTGACTATAATTCTGACCATTTTGGGCCTATGACCTCTAGATGACCATTGACACCATTTTTGAGAGGGCAAACTTATGGGGCTATTGTAAGAACTATTACAAAATACAATGCAAGTGCCATGCAAATTTACCAACATATGTTGAAACAAGGGCAAGATGTTTAGGGTTAACCTTTTGAGCACATACAGATACACAGACACGCAGAAAGATACACTATCAAAGCAATCGCTATGTGCCCTCTTGCCAGACGACACAAAGATTAGCATGACAATGGCCCTTAGGACTTTGTGTAGTCATGGTGTGGGCCACCAACATTGGGAGACCTTTTTGTTAATGCCATTCTAAAGAAGCATTTATCATCAGGGCCGCCGCCGTATGGTCGCAGTTCATAAGTTGGTCTGGCAAATATGGTGGAGATATATTACACTTGTCCCACAAATTATGCTTCAAAGTAAATATTTCAGGAAGTACTAAATGTTCTGACAACCAAATTGGTGTTGTAATTTTGGAGCTAATTTTGTTCTTTCTTAATTGCAAGAAAGTCCCATTTCATTGAATGGATTTATATTGATTAATAATAGTGCGAAGTTATGTTTACAATTGTCCAAGTATGTCAGGGTGGAGTCGGTTGCGAGAGAAGCCCATAGACTTACACATAAAAAACTGGAAAATAACTAACTTTCTGACCCCTTTGTACCTGAAAAGTATTACCGTAAGGAAATAATCTTTTTCATAAGCATGTTGAATACCTAAAGATGCACATTCTGCAAAGATGGAAACACCTGCATTATACAGGGTGAGGTAAATTATACAGGTGAAAAAAACTACTTTTGGTGAAATAATTCTAAATCTAGTTGTGGTCTTATCGGTAAAACATGTCTAATCTTGTGAAATACAACACTTATTTTGCACTGGTCAGTTTTAAAACACCAAGAAATATTTTGATATTGATAGATAATAATATACAGGGTGGTTCAAATGTATGGGTGGATGTTGTATTCATGACATTTTTTTATGTTTTTTAATTCATTTTCAGCATGCTTATCAGTCACCATAAATTCTCTATTTTGTACCTGTAGACATATTTTAGAAGTGTGAATAGGGTTTAATGCATGTAGGACAATTATGCTATAACATCAGTGTATATTCAGAACTTTTTTCTGTGTAGAATGTGGCAAGGACCCTAGTATTTTAAATGTGAGAAATACCAAAGGAATGCCTTCCATTTTTATCACCCTATATGATTTTATCAAGGATTGCTGGTTTTAGAAGAGGCCCACAATATTTACTTTCTGGCTACATTGTTTACTAATAGTTTAAATTTGGTTCACAACGTGCCTAGCATTAAGACAGTTAGCACCAGAAGTTTTGCTCTTACACCCTGTAGTAATCAAAGTACAAGAGTTGTTTAATATTTTTAGAATAGCACTTGCTTCCATTACCAATGACTCAGGAAAATTTACTCTGAAAGTAGTATGTGAAAATCTTATATACTTATTTTAACATTTAAAAATCAACCTAATGTTGACCCACCTGTATATTTAACACAAGGTATTGTGAAACTCTTTCTTCGTGCTTGTTTGATGTAATGGCCTAAAGTAAACCTTTCTGAATCCATATTTTTTTGATCTAGCATATCATTCAGAAAAGACCCAAACAGTTCACCATGACAAGAAAAATGCTAACATTATTTTTTGTTTCATCTACCCTGTCTATTTCCTGCCCCACCCAGTATAACAAGGTTGTACTTTCGCTGTTTTTGGCACACTGGTAATATAAGCTTTCCAAAATGTATACTTTTAATGGTCTAGAATGTATTGGTTAAATGTAATACTCGTTGAATGAAAAAAGCACAATATTTGTTATTTGTCTACCATGTAATAGTTTTTAGGACCAACTTATGAATGCGACCGTACTCAGGATTTTTTACGGGGTGTGCGGATCTTCGAAAAAATTGACTTTGTTTGGAAAAATGGACCTAACCCCCCCCTAAAATGGTCCTGTTTTGGACTTTTGACATCTGCTTCCACCAAAAGGAGTGGACTTGTTCGGTCATATTTTCTCTAATTTTTGGGACTTTTTACAAAATAATCGCAAAAGTGGACCTTTTTCCCCTTTTGTGGAATTTTGGGGGAAGTATTCAGTTGTTTTATGAGTTCGAATTGCTTTTAGAGTTTAAGTTGCTTTTTAGAGTTTGAGTTGCTTTTGAGTTTTTTAAGTTGCTTTTAGAGTTCGAGTCGCTTTTAGAGTTCGAGTTGCTTTTAAAGTTTTCAAGCTGCTTCAGGTTTGAGTGCCTTTGTTTTTAGAGTTAGAGTTGCTTTTGGAGTTAGAGTTGCTTTTTAAGAATTTGAGTTGCTTTAGAGTTCAGATTGCTTTTAGATTTCGAATTGCTTTTAGAGCTTGGGTTGCTTTCAGAGTTTGAGGGTTTGCTTTTTAGAGTTTTAATTTTCCATTGCATTTAGAGTAGAGGTTGATTTTGGCATTTATGTTTGTGGTTACCACATAGCACCAGTGCCAGTTCCAAACTAATTTTGTTGACCTTCACGAACTCATAAACTAGGGAGTTCTCAAACAAAGGTCCACACAGGCAGGAGTTTAAAGCCAATGACGTAAATAAAATCTAGACTGCTAGCGACCGTTGTTATTTTGCAAATTGTTGTGGGTCTAAATTTACCCACGATGCCCTTTCGAATTCCATCCAAGCAAACACTCTCAACATTTTCGTACAACACAGCACACCACGGCTTACAGTAACACAGGGCGTACTTTAAACGATGTGAAAGAGACGGAATCTCTGTACTTCCTAATGCCATGCAAAACCACTATTTCATCAAGGAGGGGACGGAGAATGTAGCGACTGTACTTTGCCTCGAACCGGCAAAACTACGTGACCGAAAAGTGAAAATGTGCCCTGGACTTGGAGCGGCAGAGTACGGCGCTTGTTTTGACCGATTTGCAATGTTATTTCACCAGTCCCGACAACATTTGCATCAGTAGGTAAAAATATCAACGATCGCTAGATTAATGTAATTTGTGTTTGAAAGTCAGAAGAATGTCAAATTTTCAGTCATATTCTGATGGCTGTAAATTCGGAAACCTTGTGCTCTACCTCTTAGCACATGCAAAGCGATCGTTCTACGCATAGCTTGGGTAGTCATCACCAAACCCAGATTTCCCTAATTGTTAGAATTATCAATAATTTTAATGTTCAATTTTCATATTTTCCTTTTTAAATGGGAATCAAGGGTTGAGGTCTGCTCATGAATCGGAATCGTGAAACGAAAGCAAATGCAAATGAATTCGCATTGTCGTTCATGCATTTGTCGTTTGTATTTGTTGTGAATATTTCCTTCAAACCTTATAAGACTACAGGAACGATAAGGCCTAGCCTCTAGGGCCTAGGTCGTTCTGTCCATAACCTAACTTAGTCGCCTACCTAAACAGGCCAGCAGTTGAGATGTTAAATCTTATTTAATCCAATTTTTAGGTACGATTACTGATTAACCCTAAGGTGCTGGCCTACATGCCCTATGCCTAGGCAGGCCCGAGGCTAGGGCCTAGCTGGCGGGCCTAGACAGGGCCCTAGACTAGGCTAAATCAGTTTGGTTATCCATTCAGATGGTCTCTATTTTTTGTCCATAACTGGCATTCTCTGTCAATGACCTTGCAATTTAACATTCCAGGCTAGGCTAGGGGCCTAGCTAGCTGGCCTAGGCAGCCCTAGACTAGGCTAAACCCAGTTTGGTTACACATGCAGATGTGCTCTATTTGTGTCCATAAACTGGCATTGCTCATGTCATGACAGTCAATTTTAACATGCCATCATCATAATCAACTGAAATATTTTTTTAAATACTAGACTTTTTCGAGGACGCATCCAAAAGAAAATGAGGTACGGAAAGGATAGGCCTCGGCAACATAGAAAACGCACCACAAATCTTTGCACGATCTCAAGTTGGAATTAAATGTGCACACCGTGTACATTTTGACACTTAGACCATTTTCTTCTGACGATAATGCCTGTGCTTAACTGCTTTTAATGAAATGAACCCTTAATTATTGCTACAATTAACCAATTAAGTCAGCCCTCATACCAGTGACATGACATTGATATGATATATTGGGGCAATCTACATGGAGCGCAGATCCAGATTCTGATTCGCATCACCGAGATCAAGATCACAGATCCAGATCATGGGAGAACCGTTTAAGAACTCTACCACTGTTGCACGGCTGCAGTGAGGCGAAAGTACAGTGCCCTTTTGAAGCGTAAAGTGTACAATTGCTACGCTAACCTTGGTGATCGAGGAATACTTTACGCGTAACCTAAAAGTACATGTAGATTAAAGTCAGCGCACTATCGTCATTTTTCCCTCTCGTGCAGTTATGTCATAACCTTGGTGGCGCAGCTTTTACGCCGCTTCAAGATATGGACCTCTTTGTGCACGCGTGTAAAAACGCTCTCACTTTAAGCCAGCATGCACGATTTACTGGTGCGATCATCAAATCCCGCGCTGACGTCACTGCACGGAGGTAGGGAAATGGAGTATTAAACAAATTAAGCGTGTAACACGCCATGTACGCGTTGCAGATCTGTATCAAGTTGGGCCGTTTCCTTCCCCTTTCCCCGTGTAGACGCAAACTGGATACGAGATCTCTGTGGAAAAAATCCGATTTGGACCCGATCTGGATCTGCGCTTCCGTGTAGATTGCCCCAATGTAAAGTTGTGGAGGAGGTTCGGTTTACTCAATTGTGTAAATATCCTTGCATGCATGCTCCTGTGTTTAACCAGATAATTATTAGTAGACATATGCCTATAGGACCTATGGCCCGCTGGCTATGAACGGCCCTGGGTAAAGCATCGACTATAACTTTGTACCCTCATCTAAAGTTGAAGTGACGTCATTATGCGTCTTTGCCATCCCCTAGCGTCTCGTTCGTGCCGCCTTTATTCGCGTTGCGATCAGGGCTCGCGATGCGCAAGCAAGCGCGCGCGATTCATGGGTTCGCAACATAAAAGTCGCAGTGACGGCACTTCACTTAAGATGACACAACTATAGCCTGGCCGTGCTATGCAACTTGCGTCCAACCAACATGACCAACGATACTTAAAGGGGATTAGGTTCCGATTAAGGAGATGAGTTTTTCACTTAAAGAATTGTCCTTTACGCCAAAACCATCTGTAAAGTTTCGCTGCCGATTAATTCGATCCGTTTGGATGGCGAGAGGCTAAACCGTGATTTTGTAAGCCCCATAGAGTATGTTAAAGATTAATATTGGTCGACCAAAATGGAGCACATTTGTGCTCATAACTTCCAACCTACACATCCTTTGGCTCTAAGATTTCACAGGGTAAATTGAGAAAAATAGTAGCTTTCTTCTGATACAAAATGTTTGCCCACTTTCCGTAAAAATCTGGGCTTCTGGGGCGAGGCCTAGTAGCGATCGGGCCAGTGGACCGTTAACATTTACAGTAGAAATATTTCAAAATCCTCCACACGGCGTTTCTTGGGTTTGTTGTCAGTGTTTGCCAACATTAATAGTATCCATATCAGTTGCCACTGTTTCATGGACCCATTGGGTAGGTGAAAAATTCTATGAAACTATATTTACTTTCTTATTTATGAATGTTCATTCAATTGTTTTGAGTTGTTATATAGCAAAGCAAATTACCTGAATATCTCGATAATATCCCCTACAAATAGTCCAGAAAAGCCCTCTGCGCTGGCCAATAGCGTTCGAAATTGTGATGTTTACCTCTACATCTAGTATCTGATGCTCATTTTGATAACTTGTGCAACGATCATTCATCTCCGCGTGAGATGGTTTCTGGCGTTCATCTTTTTGTATGCCAGAGTTCATAATTAATATGTTGGGAAGGACGGTGAATTCTGCCGACACGATATTTCCTGAGGAATTGGGGTATTTTTGCCCCAACTGAGGTCACGTTGCTAACCAGTGGCTGTGCCGGTTCCTTTTACAACTCAACGGAGGAATAACACGGGTAGAACGGAACCACCCAAAGTGGGGAATCTTGCTCAGCAGGCTTGGTTAAAGCTTGCAATGCCGATTCACAAGTCCTAACACCTTATTGTAAAGAATATGGAATAAACAATAAGGCAGCTAATATTTCTACAGACATTCATAAAACCTTACTCTAAACGCCTAACCCTAACCCAACTCGAACATGCACTTAATTTTTGCACTCTAACACCAATGCAAAAACTTGAAATGCATCTCTAACACAAATCGGACTCCTAAAGCGATTTATTGGTATAAATCCCTAATTCGGAAATATATAATAAATATCCCTAAAAAACATCTTATGGTTTTCATGGCATTGGAGTATTCCTTGTCGAAAAAATCAGATTTTATTCCGCCCAATATCCAACAACTGTAGCAACGTCAATGGAAGCGACATGATTTATTTTCTGGGTAATTTTACAACGCCGCTGCAATACCGAAACAGAAGCCAGCGAAAATATATCCCATAACGCTCATACTCACGTGCAAGTTTTGCCACAAAGCCTCATCCTTTTGACTCGTTGAGTCACACAAGGATAGGACGAAGTTCGTTTTAGATTTTTTTATTGGCAAAAAAATACACTTTTTAAACCTCAGTGATATTAGAAAATGTTAAGAGGTGTTTTTTATATACCGTTTGAATTAACAAGGTTTAGTTGACACAATACCATTGCAGAGAACCTGTTTAACAGAAGTTGTATCCCGGTTGCAGTTTTAGAGACATCCATCCTATAGCGCAAATACAATGACTCACTAATTGGCTTGATTCGTATCTGCTGTCGCTATGTCACATTTCAATGAGAACAATTTTGTACAATGACCGGCTCTTACTCTTAACCACCTGCTTGGGCTCTTTTTTGATGACCAATATGGCCAAGTCAGTGCTTCAATACGAATCCCAGGGGGGTTTTCCAGTCCATTGTATAGAGTCATTTTCGACACCCACTAATGCGCGGTTCATCAATCCAAGTACTTTCATTGGTACCGAGTAGCGCTTCTTTTTGTATGTGTGAGTTTCCTCATTTTATTTTAAAAACTAAATTTTCTTTTCTCAAGAATCCCAGGCTCATTTTATCAAACTTAAGGCCCAGAAGTGTATGCCATTTTTTGATAAATTTTATATTTTAAAGGAAAACTTTAAATGAGATGCTGTGTTTTAATTCCACTTTAAAGTCAACGCGATAGTCTTTCATACAGGCCAGAACTTGACTAACCACCGATCATCTTTCAATTGGTGTGGAAGACTAAACATGGCTTGTGGCAAAACGATAGCGTAAATAATAGACGTGGCGGCTTCCTTAAATCGTCTACTGCTTTGAAAGTTAAGCGTGAAAATGTTTTCTTTGCAAGGAATACTCCAATGACCATGCAAACCATCTGGTACGTCATATTTAGGGATATTTCATTATATATGTGCCGATAGATGTATACCAATAAATTCCTTTAACTCAATCTCTAAAAGTTACAGTCGCAGTTGCACCCCCAAATGCTGATTTTTTGGGGTGCAAAAAGGTCCTAAATTTAATGAAAAGAAAAGACAAGATAGATCACTTTTTGGTGATTAACTGTTCAAGTCCAAAAAAGGTTATTTTTAGAGGGTTTAGATCCACTTTTACAAAAAGGTCCACTTTTTCTAAGTCCCGCACCTCCCCTAAATAAATCACACAAATGACCCTGAGTCCATAGTAAACATTTTCCCACACAGACAACTCGCACGCATACTACCAAAGTAACAATCCTTATGTGTGGATCTGTAATCAGAAAAGGCACTATATTGGCCTCAACTCATTTTATTCCCTGTACATTTGTTAGAATGTAAAAAAATCTGTGATTTTTTTCCTATCTGCAAGACAGCTTCAGGCGTTCCTCAGTTTTAGATCCTAATAATGCTAGACAATCAAAATAATGCTTAGTTAAATGAGAACCGCCATAGTAACAGTAAAAAACTAGATTGGGTTAGTGTTGTTGATAATAAGATTCACAGCTAGTCTTGGGGAAAAATTTTGTGGAGACCAACAACGAAATGAAACAGCAAGCCCAGGGCATCAACCTATACTTTCAGTTTGTACTAGTCTCTAATACACTAATTTGCATACATGTGCAAGATCTTTTTATTTAGCATTACCACGTTTGTTTATAATACAGATGATACAAAAGGTCATAATGTCAATAGCTGCTATTGTCGGAAATTCCCAGCAACATTATTAGGCCAAGTCTTTGTCAGTGGCTCTTGAAATGGTTCTTTAAGTGACAATGTCACCTGCAGAACCATTCAGAGCCACTGACTCAAGGAAAAATAAATTAAATGTGGCAACAATAATTTTCAGGCACCCAATATTGTGCTCAAATAGTATTTCATATAGGTTAGACACTCAATTGATTTCTTACTATATTCATACTTATGGTATATTTGCGGACCATTCCAATCTTGTTACATAAATTACGCATACACGACGCGGGTCATTGATTCTCACAATGACCCCAAATTGTGATGTCATACGCCACAATTGACTCGCCTTTGGTGACGTATCAAGACTAGATCAAAATTTGAATAAATGTTGGCCCCTGACATGCTAAAAATTTCCCTGACTACCCTGGCTCAGCCAGCGGTGACTCTGACATCAATGGCTGGAGCTCGAGCATGAACGTTGATTCATGAATGCCTGAATCACAGAAATGTAAATCGACACTCCGTACACTAACAACATACCCTTTTTTCTGGGGGGGGGGCAGAAACTAATACAACGAGGATATTATCAGAACTTGTTTGGGAAGATATTGTATGGTGCCACCCACCCATCCCTATTAATTCGACAGCCTCAACGTAATAAAGTGCATGTTGAGGATGTATGTGTGCAGATGCAGACTGACTCGCCGGTCTGAGGTTAGTTTTTTTTGAGAGCGTAAAATCTACCAACAAATTGCTAAGCTGCTAGCATGACTGCACACTCAATCCTACAGATATATCGCCCGGCTTACCTACACCTGGGTCTGCAACTTCCCCCGCTACCGGCACATGGGGAAGAAACGGCGGTTTGCATTTGGCCTTAGATTTTGCGGAATCACGCGAGGATGATCTCTAACTTGAGATGACCGCCATGAGAAGAACAATTGAATCAACTTTGCGTGGGAAGTGCGCCTTAGGAAAGGTGAATTCACAGCTGTTTTTTTTTTTTTTTTAATTTTGAATTTTTGAAGTAAAATGAGAGTCCCCATTCCCCATGCAACCAACGCAAAACAAACAAACCGTATCTCCCACCCACATCATTCATGACATCAAACCATGTCACAGTCCCGTTTCGCAGTGATATAATTTATGCCTAAAGTGGACCTGGGGCCTGGGTAATCCCTCTGGCAGGTACGACCTATGACATAAACAAACGTGCATGTACGGTCATTTTTATATACAACACAAGCAAGCAAGAAACGACAGCCAAATTGAATTTTTTTTTCAAGTTTATGATTCTTTTTGTTGTTCTTTCAATCCAACAAGAACACTCCCTGATCAAACCAACAGGGCTGCTGGCTCTTGCTCTGTCTTGATATTACATACATGGTCAACGGTACACTGTCTAAGAGTGGGACTTCTCTGGTAATTTTTCAGATTAAAAACAATTTAAAAAGTTGGGAAATTTCGTGATATTTTTATATCTCAGTCATCAGCTGATGTCTTGGAAACCAACCCATGAAGGTCCGCATTAAAAAAATATATTCCGCGTCTAGCCTTCCCTCCTCGCTTTTCGGGT
>JAMKCH010031479.1:0-14269 GCA_023653785.1 Ophioderma brevispina | reverse complement strand
GGAAATGCATATGTTTCAGTCAACATTGGTGTAAAGGAAATCAGTTCAGTGTAATGATTTTTACAGATGAAATTGTGGGGTAAAGGTCATTCTATCAAGATGAAAACTTCATATACTTAAATCGGACCATATACTTAAATCAGACCATCACCCTTTAAGTTTTTGATCGTTTTTGTATCACAAAAAATATTCCCTACTTCAATTATATT
Source organism: Ophioderma brevispina (assembly GCA_023653785.1). NCBI lineage: Eukaryota > Metazoa > Echinodermata > Ophiuroidea > Amphilepidida > Ophiodermatidae > Ophioderma > Ophioderma brevispina. The sequence continues at coordinate 14,060 of JAMKCH010031479.1, read as the reverse complement.
AAAAAGAATTAACTATTCCCCACTGCCAAAAATGAACCAACCTGTAATAGCTGTGTGCATTGCCCAACAGCATATATGCACATGTAAATACCTGTGTGAAGACACAATGTCCAAATTCATCTCATATTATGAGGCAACAATTAATATATTGCATGTTTGTACATTGAGCCTGAATAAGAATATAAAACAAATTTTAATCAAAGATAACATTATTTATTACAGTCTGATGAGGGTCCGTCTGATTGCAACATATGGTATCACTTAGTCAAACTCACTCAACAGAAACCATTACTCTAATACCTTAATTATTCAAAATCAAATTCCAATTCTATTGTGCAATGCTTAATTACACTTGAAACAACATTCAACCAACAATTTGTGCTCACCAAGGAAAACGCGTCTCCGGGTGAATTCAAATAGACAATGTTATTACCTTGTAGAGTCCATTTCAGTGACAAGCCATGCATCGGGGGCTGTTAGATGCAGCGAGGCCATCTGCATAGGGAGTTCCATAGAATAAGCTGCTCCATTCAACACATCCAACACATCTATCTTACTCCTGGAGAAAAACAACATAGTCAATTACAAAATGACCACTATTGTATCAAAAAGACGAAGCAACATGCGGTTAATTAAAAGGCTATTTCATTATCCACAGCCTCGTCCCCCAGATTTACCTCAAAGAAATTTAGGCTGGTATTCTGAAAGGGAGACTAACTTTAGACCTGGGTTTAAACCAGGGTTAGTCCTACAAGAGGGGACCTTTTTTCCTTTCAAAATACTGTAAAAGTTAAATGTAACGGGTGAGAAAATTCCTCATGGATGGGCTGGAACAGCCCATCCATGAGGAATTTTCTCACCCGTTACAGCACACTTTTAGAGTATGTTGTAAGAAAAAAAGTCCCCTCCTGTAGGACTAACCCCGGTTTAAACCCAGGTCTAAAGTTAGTCTCCCTTTCAGAATACCAGCCATAGATTTTTATATCATCAGGCGTGGATTTCACAAAGATTTCAACCCATCATAAGCGGACGCATCGTAATGCATCGTTACTACGCATCGTTACAGACCGGCGTGTTGGCCTTGTGGTTAGAGCGTTCGCCTCACAGTCGGGAGGCCGCGGGTTCAAATCCCGGCCGGGTCATACCAAAGACTTTAAAAATGGTACCTACTGCCTTCTTGTCAGACGCTCAGCATTTAAAGAATGGAGTAGGAAAGTAAACACACGGAGCTAGCAGAAGACTCACCCCCTACTGTAGCTTTCACTGTATTTGGCAGACGTGTGGCCTGTACAGAAACGGAGATAGGCGCCGCCCTATGCACCATTTGGCACGGGAAGGACTTTACTTTACTTTACCACACCACAACATAAATGACAATTGGTGAAAAATTCACTGAACATTCAAGATTTAAATCTGGAACACAGTTTACTAGTACAATGCTCTATACTTTGTTCGGTCTCGAGTTTGGGGGTGACGTCATGATGCGACTTTGCATTCACCCTAGCATTTGGATTGCGTCGCCTTTGTTCGCGTGCGTAAATGCTGCAATTCCAAGGTCGGCGTGTGCGTTTTTCAGGTGCAAAACCTAACACGCGCAGTGACGTCACCCCCAAACTTGAGATCGAACAGAGTATACCAACTGAGCTAATGAGTCAGAATGGTAAGGAGTAGTGACACTGTATTTGCAGGCCTTTGGTTCACGCCATGTTAATTGCCCATGTTTGAGCTTATGGAGGGGGATGTCAAGTCTCCCAGATAAAACTCTGCATCTTACATTTTATCACTTGCACTCCTGAAAGGTGCATTTCGTGATTTCAGCACCTTCTGTTTTATTCATTGTTCACTAGATATCCTTGAGAAAAGCTTATGCATAAAATTTGAGTTGATTCCAATGTTGAGGTTTTGTGTTATATAGCGATTGAGTATTTTCCCACGGTCCCATAGGCCACTGTGCTGTAATTTATGTCCCTTTACGGACAGAAAATACAAAATTGTGAATTTCTTACAGATACAACTGAATTTGCATGTAAGATTAGGTACACATGGATTGCTAAGGCTAACAATTCAGATAATATAAAAATCTCAACTTTTTTAGGTAAGTTGGGGGGACGAGTTGTGGGATCACGAAATGCCCTTTAAACGAGTATTATCATCTTTAGTTTATCTTAATCTCTTACCCTCCTTGTTGATAGAAAGCTACCCAGTTTTCATGGGAAAACTCTCCACACATCTTGTAAGTCTCCGTCTCAGAACTACTGAAACGCCTCATGATTTTGTCTTTGGCAGTGTCCAGAGCTGAGCTGAGGAAGAGACGATGAACAGACCCTACATTGGTGTCAACCTGCAGAACCACATTACCCTGAAAGATGAAATTGGAAAACAGCTGAATTTCTTTTTCTCTGCATGCAATAAACATGAACAGTCACAACACTCGTTTTATCACAGTGGTCACTGGTTTCAAAATCAAATGGTAGTCTGGAGGAGCAGACAGACAGACAGAGACACAAAGCCATACGCACACGCAGAGATAGAGAGACACACACAAATGCACACACATATACTCACCTACACATTAATTTAGGTACCGGTAGTGAATCAGTTTTACATCAACAATTGTGATACCTGAATTGTGGTACCGCATTAAAAAAAAATTAGATGGTGTGTATGTACGTTTTTAGATTGCTCTGTGTCAGTTCTATGCTTATCCCTGTTTTTACTCAGCCTATTCACTAACTAGACTAAAACACACATACGCGCACACGATACCGGTCCCTATATTGGCAAGTGTATAGGAATCTGTATTATTAGGTGCATTATAAGTAGGCGGAGTGCTGATCACACAGAGGATTATTTAATAGATGCCAAGCACATGCTCGGACTTCTGTGTAATTAATGTTATTTTTTTTTTTTGTATTTTTTTTTTGTATTTTTAACCATACCCGCGTAAAAATCGGACTTTCCTAACTTTTTTTCCTTCTTGGTGAAAAAAAATGAATTTTCGCCTATTCTACACTGTGTGCTATGGAAATTGAAAGTTTTGCTGACATGCAAACTTTATGACATTACTCTGACGTAATTCTAGGCACCCCCGGTAGGTAAGGGTTAAATAATCCCATTCAAATGAAATTTATATTTATGTGAAAAGATGGCTTGTAAAATTGCAATGACTTACTAGATAAAGCAGAACCATAATTGTGGGAGCATTGCGAGAGGGCGCTGTAATGAAAAAGAGCTGCTTTGGCAGGGTTTGACAAAAGTGTGTGTTGTGTTTTGGATAGTCAAAACACACAGAGACCGAAAACACACCCGAATTGTGGAACCGGACATATTTTTTTGTTGAAAACAGCTAAGAATGAATAAAAACTGCATTTGAAGTTAAACAAGTGCAACTTTTATTGTGGTACCGGCACCCGGTACCACAATAAAAGTGGATGTACACAATAATTTGGTGTGTGTATGATCACCGGCCCCGCAATTAGGGTGTAGGTAAGGACACACAGATGCACACAAAGACACATACACCCCTACCCACTATCACCGACGACCGAGGACATGTACTTAGGACCTGATTTTACACAGCACAACCGAGGACACACACACACCTGAAGTTCACCAGCCAACCGTGGACTTAAACACAGATTTTACTTTTCATGGAGGACTGTGGATCTGACATTAGACCAACTGCGGACTATTTTTTTACTCTCTGGCACTGTCTGTCAACCGAGGATGTCCTCGGTGAAAAGTCATGTGTGTGTCCTCGTTTGATGGTGAAAATACACTCGCACACACACACACACAATCAAAACACAATTTCCGTGATTTAGTTTCTGATGAGTCCCCAAGCATAAGTGTCAGCAGTCGGTCAACTATTGGCAGAGCACCAGATATAAAACAATGGGACCTGCTCAAATTCTGCAAAAGTTGAATTGTTTGTTGCTTTCAAATATTTCGAAAATGCTATTTTTCATTGGAACCAATGGCAGCACAAAAGAAGTAAATTGTTATCTTTTTTCTTCAAAACTGATAAAAATGCTAAATGGCTCTAGTCACATAGTATTTTCATGACAAACCAGTGCTGACCTCAAAAGCTAGCCCATTAGGCAATGTGCTGCATTATTTAAAAAAGTGGGTCACAGCATTAGACTTGTGGCAAGTATTGTAATTTATTTTGCAATTTGAAAAAGTGGATCCAGTATTTTTTAGGAAAATCATTTGTGTATGAAAAATAAGTTGTTTTCAGTTTAGTTAATTGCATGAGACTTCAAGACTTTCTAATACAACAGTGTAAAAAAATCCAATTGAGCAAAATTAAGAGTAGTTTGTTTACGTACTGAAGAAAACAAATGGCTTTAAAGAGGCACTGCCCAATCCTCAACCTCCACCCCACCTTTCACACCATCTAACTGGAGATTCTAGTACGATTAGAAAGCTTGTATTTTTCTCATCTCATCTGCAAAATATTTTGACTGATTTCTCTCACATTATGATGCTACAGGCTAAAATATGGTTTGTTTATGGTAACCAGAAAGTAATTTGTACAGTACTCTATGGGCTAATGTAATACACACAATTAACACTCACATTAAAATGGTATGGCGGATTCAAATGAAATTTTGGAATTATTAAAGTATGTTGGTGATGATCCTTCCTATGAAACAGAGAAGAATGAAAGAATGAAATATCGTTGTAATCGGGTGGGGCATCTTAAAGGAAATATGTCATGATTCTGAATATTTGGAAAATTTGGTATGGATGGAAAGCTTAAGTAACGTAGATTACATATAATCAAAATAAGTTGAAAATTGTCCACATTTGTTGAGTATTTTGCCCTTTTAATTTCCCGCCCATCGCTTACTCTACTCGAAAACGATTCGACAAATCCCATCGCAGGCAAATGGTTGACGTCAAGAGTGATGGACCATCATAATTTAACCGTCGTTGTGACCACATATCGCAGTGTTTGCCACGTCACTAATAATTAAACACAACGAATGAAACAAAAAAAATATTCATTCTGTACTTTTTTTTTTCTAATTTTATTATGCTTTTTCATGTAATCCTCAATATTACAGTGTCCGCAATAACACTTCGAGTAAACAACCGATGTTTTTGTATCCCTTTGACGTCACGATTGGGGCGCTTTTGATCAATGAAGCCGTGGCGAAAAATCCGCCCGTTTCTTCGTATGTCAAAAAAGCAAAAATTAAAATGCCTCTATTTTGTTAATTTTACATCAAATTGTATTATTTTTTCGGGAATTCGTGATGTATGTATATATATTTTATGAATGTAAGTCAAACTGAGCTTGACAAAAATCTTGACATATTTCCTTTAAGATATGATTATGTACTTACTGCTTCCTCATGTAGTATAATCTGCCCATTCAATGGAGGACCAAGAGCTGCAACCTTGACCATCTTCCTAGCTAGACCAGGGAAGACTCCAGACATGTCAGTAAAATGAATGGTTTGCCCATGAGGCTTCATGGTGTATAGACAGACGGGACTACAGGTGACAACATGCAAAAGCTCATGGCTTGGGTCTGAAAGGAAAGACCACAAATCAGCCACAACTGATTAGAACCTTTAGAATATTAATAATAATACACTAATGGAACGTTAGCACAAGTTTAATAATTTGTTTGGTTATGAAGTTCTTTTATCATTTTAAATTATATTCATATATATCCTTTGTTATTCGGGAGATTACCTTCATTTGCATAAATTAATATTCATATCCTTTGTTATCCAAAACTGAATAACCCGGCAAACAAGGGATACGTTAGGGGAAATGAAATTTTACCCTAAGAGCGTCGAGTGAAACAAAAGCAATTTCACTCTAACGTAGGGGATAACACATAATATAAATATACTAATTATATGGTAATCTACAGAGCACAAAGCGTTGTACCAAATACTTTTTTACTTAGAACACAAAATTATCTCAATTTATAATCAACCAATATGAACTTGATCCATCACTGCACTAAAATCCTAGACAACATTTTAACCAAAAGAGTATACCAAAAGTTTGACACACACACACGGACACGACACAGACACGAATTCTAATTTTTTTTTTTTTTTTGACACACACCACAACACACCACACACACACAGTTATCATGCCGGCTAGTCATAAGGGGTTAGGTTAGGATTTAGGTTTAAGGGTTAGGTTTAGGGTAATTTAATTTATGACTAGCAACCCTTTTTCATTTATGACTAGCAAACCTTTTTTTTTTTATGATTAACAAACTTTATGACTTGTGAACCTTATGACTTGGGAGTTCAGCCCACTAGCAACATCACCATGTTAGTTTCACTTATATGAAGATTTCAAAGTGAAAGCTTTTGAGCATGATCAATTGATTGATTAACTGAATGATTGACTATATCCATACCTTGAGATACAGCTACATCAACCACCATGTTTGTATCACTCATGGGAATATTCCAACATGAGAGCTGCTCTGTGAAACTACTGGCCCTGGCTTCCACTTTCTCCAAGGGGAAATTCCTTACATCCATGTGAACTGGACCCTTGAAATGCGACTAGCGAACCCCTTTTCAATTTATGACTAGCGAACCCCTTTTCAATTTACGACTTGAGAACCCCTTTTTCATTTATGAACTTGAGAACTCCTTTTCAATTTATGACTTGAGAACCCCCTTTTCAATTTATGACTTGAGAATCCCCTTTTCAATTTGACTTGAGAACCCCTTTTCAATGTATGACTTGAGAACCCCTTTTCAATGTATGACTTGAAACCCCCTTTTCAATTTATGACTTGAGACCCCCTTTTCAATTTATGACTAGCAAACCTTTTTTTATGATTAACGTTTATGACTAGTGACCTTGACTTGGGAGTTCAACCCCCTAGCAACATCACCATGTTAGTTTCACTTATATGAAGATTTCAAAGTGAAAGCTTTTGAGCATGATCAATTGATTGATTAACTGAATGATTGACTATTACCCATACCTTGAGACACAGCTACATCAACCACCATGTTTGTATCACTCATGGGAATATTCCAACATGAGAGCTGCTCTGTGAAACTACTGGCCCTGGCTTCTACTTTCTCCAAGGGGAAATTCCTTACATCCATGTGAACTGGACCCTTGAAATGCAAAATGATAAAGTTAAGTGAATGTAAATTGGTTTCCTGCAACTCTATTTCACAATCCTATCCCTTATGCTACCATCAGAACCTCATTAATTATTTAAGAGCCTGGATTCCATTCCCAAAACTCGCGATAAATCTATGTGCATACTATGTCATTTTTTAAAAGGGGCTGGTCCGATTTAAGTATATAAAGTTTTCATCTTGATAGAATGACCATCACCCAAAAACCCCATTGGTAGACGTTTCACGCCGATATTTCAGATCGTTTTGATGACGACCGTTAAACGTGATTATGTGAGCCCATCGTGTACTTGTGTAAAACTAACTAATATTGGTTTGCCAAAATGGAGTACACTTTCTCTCTTAACTCCCAAACCAAACATCATGTACCCTAAGATTTTGCAGGGTAAATGAGAAAAATAGAAGCTTTCTTCTGATACCAAAATTTTGACCGCTTCCGGTAAAATCTGGGCTTCTGTGGACGAGGCTATTATCAATCAGGCCATGGACCTTTAATACTATTGTTTAACACTTAGTAAATTCATGTCTACTCATGCAATATGAAACTATTAATGGTTTTGGTTCGTATCTTCTGCTTCTGTGATATGAACCAAACCATTAATATTTTTGTTTGCAGACCACACATGGGATAACTAATAAGTATTGGATGGGGAGGTCATAGGCTAGTGTATTACAGTGGCATAACAGGGGAGCTGGGCCCCTTGTGGGAAATCTAGCCCCCTCGTTAATTTCTGCATGCACACCAATTTACAGTGAAAATAACATAGGCCTATACTATACTAACAACTTTTAATATATGCTTGCCCCCTGGAAATATATGAGCCCTCCTTTGCCCCCGAAAGAAAAAGCTGGTTACACCATTGGTGGTAGATTGCACACAGTTCAGAACAAAATTTTGAACAACCTGAGGCAATTGACATATTTAAAATATTGGATTGCTGGGTTGATAACAAAAATATCGCCCAAGCCTAGATCAAATTATCGGGCGAGTCGCAGACGAGCCTGATATATTTCTTGTGCGAGGATATTTGCTGTTATCAACCGAAAGTATCCATTATTATTATTATTATGCAAGAAGAAGCTGACTTGAACAAAATAGTTTAAAATGGCGTCAAAACCTTAATAAAAGGAGAGTATTTGCTTGACCCTTTGTCCAATATTTTCGTATTGTGCATTGTTGGCTTTACGCGCTCTTGCACTGCCACTATTGCCCACCAGATGCATAATAATTTGTAATTCAGTACGTGCATGTAAGGACACACGTATGCCACTCAATATCACGTATCTCCATACTGCATAGTTGGAATCGACTGAGACTGTGTTGTGTGGGTTTAAGCGTGGTGGTTCTTACAAGAGGTACATTGTGGGAGTAAGTATAGGTACAATAGCTACAGCTACATTGTGGGGCGTTTTGCTCATTATGGGAGTACGCCCACACTGAATCTCTGTCAAATGCTGTTTTTGGGCCTCGGGGGGGGGGGGGGGGTAATGTATAGGTCTAAGCTATGGGTGCCCATTGTATATTACTCTGAGGGTGTAAAACTCACACCAAATATGCCCACAGTGTATGAGATATAGCCTAAAAAACCCCCATAAAGAAAAAACAAAAAAAAAAACAATGCATGTCTGTACCGATTTATACACAAAAACACAAAACTTTGTGGGGGTATTCCCACAATGTACCTCTTGTCGGTATGTGTGTGTGTGTGTGGTGTGTGTGTGTGTATGTGTTAGTATAAGCTATGCCACTGAATAATAATTTGGGCCATATTGAGTGTGTGTGGTGTGTGTGTGTGTGTTTGTTGTGTATGTATGGGCATGCATGTTATCATTTAGGACTTACCTTTATTCTAAGTGTCGTTCTTCTACAGGACACAGCATTTTCCTATGACTGACTCCTTTACTGTATGTCCAATGGGATGTAAGTTGAGGGCTTGGCATTGGATACCTAGAATGACACACAAAATATCCTTTACTTAAAGTTGTATTACTTATTGGGTGTGTATATTGAAAGAATGTCTCCAACATCCAAACTTCATGAATTCTTCAATTTAATTAAGGTGCAACTAGAGATTTAACATATCAGGTGTCCCTCAAAAATCGTAAAGTACTGGATTTTTGTCCTGATGTAAAGCTTCCAATCAATAACATACCACTATCTGAAAGGATATAAGCTGAGAATGTTTCTTTGGTACAAAAAGTTGTAATTCTAATTTCGTCTAGACAAATACGAAATTCAGCCTATGTTTTAATATTTAAAAATAATCAAATCAGATCACCGTTTTCCTTTCTTTTAAGGCATTTCTTGTAGTCAATACACTGTAAGAAATCTATTGAGTGTCGATCCTATATAAATTGCTATTATGACACAACATTGGGTGCCTCAAAAATCATCTCGGCACCTTTAATTGTTGCAGCTTATTGTAAATGGGCAATGGATCTGCACCCGAGTACATTTCATCTTCTGTCCAAACTCTATTCAGTTTAGAGGGTCTGCGTTCTTCATCAACTACCACTCGCCTTTGTTTAGCACAAAATGCACAGTCGCACACTTATATCTGCATCTGAAAGACATTTTACTTCATGGCTCCATTACTATGGAACTGTTACCGAACTGCGATTGTGGAGAGTTACAAACCATTAGCCACATCATATATGACTGGGGGATCTACAAGTCCCAAAGAGGAATGCAGGCCTGACAACCTGGATGATGAACTATCAGCTGGTTAAAGACGGATCTTCGACTGTGATTTTGGACTTGCACGGACGAACGAACACCTGCCAATTTTCCATCCGCTCAGTTTACATGTATTTCCATTTTAAGAAGTCGTCTCAAATCTCACCTTTTAATATTACTCTTGTATTTACCATATGTATTTTTTGGCTTCTTTTTCTGTATTTTTTGGCTACGTCTCTCCTTAAAAAAGCTATGGCAAATTACTATTTTGGGAAATCTTATATAAAATTGGACAACAATCAATACGTCATTTAAATAATTAAATTTGTCAATCTTACAAATTCACAAGCTGACATAGTGCTCATTTAAACTTAACTCAAGAGTTCCATTAATACAAACAAATACATTAAAAATAACCTTTATCACAACCATTTAAAAATATTCCTTATATATTTATGTTTTACAGTGAAGTATTATTAAAGTGCTAAGTATCCAATATACTGCACACCTAAAACCACATTGTTATTTACAGTAGCTACCACCAAGTAGGCACAGACTACCTTCATATTAGATACATGTACAATTGCAGACCAGGATTCCATGTTTTTTATGCTGTCTGCATTGTCACAGAATAGCTGCATGGTTACTACAGTTCTAAGCACACATGGCATTTCAAGCCATTTATTATAATTTTTTTTTTCAATATTTTGCACTTTTAATTTATCAATTTGTGATTGAAGATAAAAGGTAATTAACTGAAAAGAAATTTAAAGAGACATGGAGATTTCTACAGAGAAGCACCCTCAATTTTTTTTGAACACAGGTTTTTGCATATTTGGAATGCTTACCAATGTATTAGATCACACCTGAAGCGAATAAGTCAAATACGCTATGTCGTCTTTATGTAATGAGGTGATGATTTATTAATTTCTGTCGTGCATGACAGAAATTCAAAGCATGGTTTCCTATAGGGAAGATTAGGATACCGGGCCAGTTGAAAACAAGGTTTGCGGTTTTCTTTTGTGCTTGTTTTTTTCAATAAACCTTCAAAACATTCTCGGTAGGTGGTCTACAACCGAACAATACAATTTGAGAGAAATTTGTATCTCAAAAACCTCCTGCTGTCACTTTAAACTTTGAAAATTCATGGTGTTATAATTTAGCACTTTTTGTGATGTGACATTTTTTTCTTTGAAGTTTTCCTACCTGGAATTTCATATTTTTTAAAGAGAGGTAGATACGTGTAAGGGTGTTTTAAGTCTTTTTAATCAATTGTTCTGGTTGGAAAGAAGACCTGTACATTTCAGCAATTAAAGGCACTATCAGTGACTTGGTAATCAGAAAACAAAAAAAAAATATCAAAAAGCAGATTTTTGGCTGTATGCAACAAGTATTATGTATACTAACATACCCTACAAGTTATAACCCAAGCAACTAGTAGGACACAATTGGATTTTCAAATCATTACTGTCCCTGTACGACATTTACACCCATAATTAAATGATATTCATATCTTTGGAACACTGCCGTTTCCTTCCTTTTCTGTCAATTTTTAGTTGGAAAAAAATAACGTAAGATCCTAACAGAGTAGAGTTGATCCGTTTCACTATAATTTATTCTACAAAATTGAAATATTTTGACTCTTTCGGGTGGATCACTGAATCGTGGTCCCGTAACGGTTTATCACACCCAGAATCCCCCATTAGAAGGTCATGCTCTTTCAGGAAACCATCATTCCTATTTGCACTTGTGGTAATTCTGTAAGACCTGGGATAATAACTCCGACTCAATAATTTGACTATCAGTTACTTCACACAAATTGACAATAGTTAGTGAACTCTGCCGTATGCTTGATTTAAAAAACCAAAATGGCAGATTTTTGGCTGGTTGCTCATCGAAGGGTGAGAAATGTTGGTAAGCAAACGTGACGCTCACTGATACTTTTAAAGGAAATTTCAAGGTAATTACTAACAACTGGCACCATTCTATATATTCATGATTATTAATACTTTTTCCGAATTATTTTTCTAAAAGTTAATGTTTTTGAAAATAGCTAAGTTCGATTCCAGCAGATTCACCCCAGTAAATAACAGGAGACACATTGGTAAGTCCACCCCTGCTGCAAATGCAGAGTTTTTTTGCGGACCCTTTTCTAAGTGTACCCTAAGACCCAGAAAAATATTGGCGAGAATCTGGGTTGACAGCATGGTTGCTATCAATTATTCAAGTATAAAATCTGAGGAATATCAAAAGGTTGACATTGATACGTTATTTGGATCCGACAAACCAATTTCACCCGGGTTCTTAACGGGATCACCTCACTGAAAAAGGGCTCTGACCTCCAGGTCCCCCACGGAGCATGCTAGTCTTCACGATCCAGCAGCCTCGGGAAATTTTGGGGATAACGACCCTCATTTAATGATTGATCGGGTAGGAGATATATGATCTTCAAGCAGAATGTTAGCTTTAAGTCTGAAGTTCCGTTAGGAGACACTTACATTTTTGTCTCGCCATTTTGTACAGGAACGAATGGGACTTCTATTTACCCGTCGTGAAACCACAACAAATTCTGATGGTTAACGCAGAATTGACAAACCATTAAATATGGGCTGTTAATACTGTGAAAACCAAAACCATCATATAATGCAGCGGCCACTAAGTTAGAGTTAAACCAAAGTTTTTTAAAAATCCGTTTTTGTCCCCGTCAACGGGGGTGGCCGGATACACCCTCACACTCCGCAATACTGCTGTATGAGGATTTATGCAGTCTAATACTGTGAATGAATGGAAAACTGTCAGAACTGATTAATTAGCTCTTTCATTGTCCATCATTTTCATATGTGCTTTCCGAATGCAAGTCACAATAAACCACTCTAGTATTTCAATATTTTTCACAAGCTTCTCTGTCCAAAAAAGTAATACAGCACAGGACCTCATGTTCTATCACTACTGTGCCACATTAGAAGTTCCATTTCTATATCAGTGTTAGTCTGTATAGTGGATTAATTGTTTTTTTCAAAACACTGCAAATGAGCTCAGTATTAATATTCATACCTAAGCCCCCCCAAAAAAAAGGAGCAAATAATTTCACATGTTCCATCACACGTGCCACAATAAGTTTAATAGTAATCGTTTTATCCTATAGAGTGGATTAATCCTTCTGCTGACCATCCACCCGCTCATCCCTCAACCCATTGCGGTATAACATAAGGCCCAAAATCCAAGCCATGTTTTCTATAGAACCAATTATGAAGCAGAGTATATTTAAGGGCTTTTCCGGCATCTTTTGTCTATTGTGTTCTCTACTTAAAAGGGATTAGCAGCGAGTTGCTAATTCATAAACATTGAAAAAATCATCAAAATTCATATTTTTATATGTTGTTACGGGCATGATATGCGATCATAACCTCAAGTGTTGGCTTGAAATATGGTATTAAAGACAAGGCAGTACTTTTTCACGTGACTCTGTAATTTCTATATGTGTCGTATCAAATTCCACTCAGACAAAAAAGCCGTTCCCGGTGAATATTACCGATTTTCAGCGTGATATTGAACACCATGACCATTACAGTTTGACCTCAACACAAAAATTATTGACCTTTTGGTTTTATTCTGTACTGGTGTAACCACAATCAGCTGTTTAGTGTGATTTGAAAACGCTGTCGCTGTATGCTCTTTTTGTGGGAGACTGTATGATAAATTTTCCTGAAATACTGTCCCATTTTTTCCTATTTTGGTGGTTTGTTTTCTACATACAGCAGTTATATGGGAATTCTACACACTTACCCCTGATTTAATAAGTTAAAAAATGCATTCCACATTTTTTTCATTCTCTCGCATATCGCTGCTAATCCCTTTTAATAGAGAGCCTGAACCTTGTACACCCTGACCAAGCAGTACCGTGGGAAACACGCGGTTTTGTGCAAGACGTGATACGCATGGTGCACGCCCTATTCATACTGTGCTAATTACGATTATGTTATTAGCCCTGCGATTAACATAAGCCAGTTATCTCGACAGACGGTGTTGCCGGTTTTTTGTTCCCTCACGCTATGATGATTTACCAATCAGCACGCACCTTGCTTGTGACGTATGTGCTTTTGGCTTTGTCTTTTCTTCGCGCTAATTTTGGCACTTTGGCTTTCTCAATTCCGTTTTCATGTTGTTCATAAAAATTTTCAGGCGTACCATGGGACTTAAATCGACTATCTCAATTAACTATGGATCTAGATAAT
>JAMKCH010031478.1:0-17048 GCA_023653785.1 Ophioderma brevispina | reverse complement strand
TCTTTTCCACACACACACTGTTATTAGGGATGTCAATGTGAAAAATTGAGTTGCGATAGGTTCAATTTATATATAGAAACAAATTCCTCTCTGCTTCTGGAGTAGAAAGTAAGAAGACATTCAAGATCATCCTTGCAGGTGAAGCGGATCCGGAGATATTAATTTTTATTGTGCTCAACAAAGTTGCTAAGTTTCTGCTGACATAAGGCCAATAAGGGACAGTGATAACTTGCATATTTAGGGTGTGAAAAAAATGTAATATAAATGAGGGGAACTGACATCTTTGAATATTTCCCTCACATGTGTGGACAATCATTTTTAAAAACCAAAATCTATTTTTTTTATTTTTTTTATTTTTTTTATTTTGGCCTGACAACAAGGTCTCTTTGCAATTTACCAAATGGACCAGGCTATTGCTTCAGAAAACTGACTGAAGTCCAGTCATAATGCAAAAAATGATATACAAGCTTCATTAATGACTTTCATTTACAGAGAAGATTAACAACATCAGTAACTGTGAGTCAACAGTGGTTACATTTCAAATATGCAGATGAGATGCACATTTTTGTAATTTCCTCAAGTATAGTGGATCTCTGCAAAAATGACTAATTAGTAGAGTTTAAAACACTGAATTGCAATTTGCGGGGGGTGTGATCTACATGCTGTGCAAAAAGTTCACACAGGAAAGTTGTAGATAATAATTAAAGATTTGAAAATATACAAAGCACTTTTTGTTTTGCTCTGAATGTTCAGTGATGTCTCTCGAAGACAGACCATGGTGAATTTACTGTAAATGCATTATTTTTTTAAAGGGAGGATTAAATGGAAAAGTGCCCCCTCAGAAATGAATCTTTAGATCATTTCTTTCTAAAAGGGGGTGGAAAACGTCAGTAAGTTGTGAAGATCAAACCGCAATTAATTCAAAGATTGGACATTTAGGTGTTCAAGAGTGTTCATTTAAATGAGGGTGGGGAGGCCACGGGCACAATTTTTGTGCCAGAGAGGAAAACAGGGACTTTATTAATGTCTAATTTTAGACTATTTCTTTGGTAATGATTTAATTTTTACAAGAATGATAGAATGATAGATAAAGTTCAATATATAAGCATAACCTTTCCCGAGCTACAAAAATATTTTCCTGAATTTAGAATGCCAAGAAATTGTTCAAAGTTTATGCCTTGTGGAGGCATTTCCAAACAATTTGGAGTGCATTTTGACATCCCTACGTTATTGTTTAAACGATCAAAAACTACGAGATCGTGTTGTTGTTGTAACCTCAGGACAGAGATACGATAATGTCCATTGATAAAAATAACGTCAGACATGAGGTTACAATCATGGAACTAGGCGAGACTTAGTTCTGTGAGCATAACCTTTTGTTTTCATTCATCTTTTAACTTTGGACATTAGTATATACAGCTAACGTTAAAGGTTATGCGCTGTACATGGATACACAGATCGAACTGTGGTAGAGTGTTACTCCTCTCCCACAGACGACAGGTAATTGCATTGCGTTTAACGCGTGTTTACTTTTGAATTATGTTACAAATTTTATAGTGCTGCTTAAACCCTTTCAAATGTCAGTATTCCATTTTGTTTATGCCCCAAATGCATGTTTAACACGTTCATGAAACTAATTACACATACCATCTTGATGTAACTATCCATAACGGCAAATGATTCGATGATTTTTCCAAAAACATCTTTGTGCCCCGGCGATGTTGTCAAACTTCAAGTGTATAAATAATATCAAGTGGAAGTATAAGGTCAGGTCAAACTCATTTTTACAAGGGCAGACTAATCCAGTTTTCTGGGATTGAACATTCCCGAAATTAATTCAGGTTCAGTACCCAACACACGGAGAGCACTTCGCACATTACTTGTGCACTTCGCACAAGTTTAGCCGGAGGATATTTCCAAGGCATATCGGGATACCCGCGCAGATCAGTGTGAACATATGTAATTCAAGGGCTCGAAACGAATGGCTGCTTCATGCAAACTTATGACAGAATAAAAAATAATTCTTATCATTATGAACAATCAATTTTTAATGACAAATTAAAATATGAAAGGCGTATTAACCATTTGCAAATTCACGGGCCTTTTCTGATGGTAACACTTCTATATTCACCAACTGTGATGAAGGTAAGTGGCGTCCGTAAGGATTTCCAATAGCAGGAGACGTTAAAATGACCTGGGTAATTTGTGTGGTGAAAAGCCCGTGTTTATCAAACAAACATTCAGACTCTGTGTTGTGAAACGAACCAGTTTTCTTTCTTTTTTTTTTTGGTCACTTATGAGCTTTCAAAGTTTTGAAATCTTCGTATGGTTTTGGCAAGTGAAACAATTGTTGTGTCTACGTGATTTGGTAATAATGACACTTACTTTAAAAAGGGAATAAGTCATCAACAGATAAAATCAGGTAGTATTTTGTATGTAAAGGCTTTAAACGCATTGCACTTACATCGTCTGTGTCGAGGGTAAATCCCAATGAAAAAGATTCGATTGTGTAGTGTAGTACATGAATTGGTATAAACAATAGCAAATGACAAATTTAATGTCATCTGACATCGTCAAGGTTTTTCAAACTTACTCACACAGGATCTTGTACTAATACTACAGAACAAGAATCCACACATTTGTTTTAATCCAAACGCAGACATTGTCTTTTGAGCGAGAGATCGCGCGGAAGTCGAGCATCTAAAATGCTTTGAGTCCAAGCGATTATCGCGCAGCTTGTTAAAAGCCGGCTGCGAGCTTTCTACCTTCGTCTTTGAGCCGGGCAACCCAGGCAAAATATTATTTTGGCAATATTTAATGAAAATGATCACGGATACACTATGCTTTCAGTACCCGCAAATTTTCAGATAGTGTGAACGTTGTGGAACAGTGGGTAAATCGGGTGCCTGAGAGCAAAAAATCTGGGGTTATTGAACTCCACAAATGTATAGGAACTCCAATGGAAATACCGCATGGACGGGGGTGGTGTACGAAAAATGAACACGGGACTATGTGTACAGAAGCATGAAGTAACCGTCGTTAATTGAAAGCCTTCGCACCGTTAACGCACCTGGTTTTGTTTTGAGTGAGCCGAGTTTTGATAGCTACGATGGCGCCTCGGGGCGGAAAAGAAGTTGAGGGGTCTACAAAAACCATTACGGAAGGCGAATTTAGATAATATTTCGCCCTGAAGAAAGAAACGATATAGACTTGGTACCACCTTAGTGGTGCAAAACTACTGGCACGAAACAGTTCAAAGAATGAAAGGTGCGGGGAGGAACAGCGTAGCCCCGATTACAAGTAAGAACAGACTGCCACTGACCCCGTTGATGGAATAGTTATCAAGCATCGTAATCGCCATGATTATATGAAACGTGGAGTTACCCCAATTGTTTAGATAATTCTGACTAAATCCCATGAATGAACTGTGGCCGACTTAGGGTTCTACCATTTGTTATGATATGTTTGAGGTTCGTGCCTTGCCAGTTTACTCTCCATAGTCTAGACTAGATTTCAAATGAAAAAAAAAAATCCGCTCATGTTCGCCGGTTCAAGGGCCTGGGGTGAATAATTCTTTGAAGAAAATATGATTGCACCTTTAACTTGAATTATAACATCTACGACATGGTAATTGATTAAATCTGGAGTGAAGTCTAAGTATGTAACTTAACTTGTTCTAACCTTGATTGGCAGTAATTAACAATGCCTTATTGCTATACCTGAATTGAAAAAATGATGAGCTTTAAACTGCTTCTGGTCCCAAATCAGTTGACGGTCCTGCTTGCTATGCTGCTATGACAGCTATTGCTTTGTAAAAGCTCGTCTCCAGCCAGAATTTGGGAGCTTTTAAAAAGCTCTTCTGCAGCTCGCCTCAAGGAGCCTAGATGAGCTTTTTAATGCTCCTCTGAAAATTTCAAAAGACAGTGTCTGAAACGGCGAAAAAAAGTACTAATTGGATGAATTTTCAACGCAGAATTATTTACTCCCTAAAACTGTCATGAGTGAGTGGTTGCCAGTTTCGGAGTTTGGCGGGTCAAAGGTCGACACACGTTCGTTTGTTGGTCAACAAAACAACGTGTGGATTCTTGTTCTGTAGTATTGTAAGATCCTGTTTGAGGTAAGTTTGAAAAATCTTGACGATGTCAGATGACTTTAAATTTGGCATTTGCTTATTGTTGATACCAAGTTCATGTACAGCGGCATAACCTCTACGTTAGCTGATATACGATAATGTCCAAATGTTAAAAGATGAATGAAAGACAAAAAGGTTATGCTCAGCAGAACTAGGGAGCGGACATCCGGGAGTTCAACAAAATCTGCTTGGCAACGGCATGGCAACAACGTCAGGCCTTGTCTTTTTAAAATGCCTACTGTGCTAAAAAAAGCACTTCTGAAGAGGAGTCAGGTGTGCTGTAGGTGTGCCTTTTGTATCAACTTGTGTATTATTTTACCAGATTTCGATGCGCGCTGCACGCATATAGTGTCATACGATGTGCAGTGAACTTAAATTTAAGCAATTTGCGCAGTTTGTTTTCACCGTGATTCGGGGATTCCCTGGGCTTCCCCTTTGTTTTCACCGCGATGTGACGTCAGCCCGCTCCCGGCTATATCACGAATGGCAACTCAGTATGAGCCTGTAGCACTCGTGCATATCCCATTGACATGATTGAGTGACACACAAGTACAGTCATGACAGTAGCCAAAAAACAGTTTACAATTTAACAAGGTCTGCCCCCGGGTCTGCCACCCTGGCCTTGCAAATTCAATGTTTGTTTACCAATAAGTTGCCAGCATAGCCTTGGTTTTGCAGCAATTGAATAGGCCTAAACATCCAAATTCCACACATTGCGTACGAGGAACTGGTTTCTTCGCTCCCTCTTCAACACTTCACTGCTCACTGTTCACGAATACGGGTGGGCTTTAAATTTAACGAAGTGTTTCGGTAGCCGTATACGGCTACCTAACCCCAGGGTTCGGTAGTCGTATATGGTAAAATAGCCCGGGAGTGTTTCGGTAGCCGTACGCACCATCCTTAAGGACATCGTACTAATATAACAATATTTCAAGAGGGCGCAAGCCGGGGAACGAGGTTGTCAAGGTTGTTTTTGTTTTGGTCTTGAGCAATTCGACTTCAAAATATGCAAGTTTTTCCTCTTTACGACACAGATTCAAATGAAATTGTTTGAAAGAATTTTACCTACTCTTTCGTTTCAAAGAATTTGACTTGTACTGTATTTGTAGAATAACAAAGTATTGCTTTGAAGTACATGCGAAACCACGACTGTGCGGTGTTGTTACTGCTATATGCTTTCTAATTTGCATATCAATCAGAGTGTCCATGGAGTGAATCTATTGACAGCTTGATACGTGCATGCTAACCTATCATTAGAAGTTATTTTATCTGAAAATACGTTAATGATTGTAACCCTTATTTTTGAGCATTTTGGAATTTGGAAACATCTAGTAATGTCCGATTATCCGCTGTAAAAACCACAAATTGGGGGGGCTTCGAAGAAGAAATCTACGTCCTTTAGAGCTGAACAAAAAAACACTACAGAATATCGTTAGAGTGGATTTAACACAAGTGAAGTGTGTAGATGTCTCAACGTCATGTCAAAACTGCATACTTAAAAAAAGTCCAATCAAAAAAATTTCCATATTTTTTTTACTTTTTTTATTTTTATTCTTTTTTCAAAATGTGTAATTTTGTACCGTCAACATTTAGTTTGCTATATGTCCTGCCTCCGTGGTCGTCGGCAAAACCGTTTGTGAAAAATGTTTGTAGATACCTTCATGTACTGCTGGCTTAATCTTACTCTGAGACGTGACTCATACAAAATTGCATCCCGCTGGGGATACATGTACGTATGTTGCAATGAGACATAGTAATGTTAACCCTAAATTAGTTACTCAAAGCTTGATATAGTTAGGGTTGCCAAAATTCCCGGATTCAAGCGGGAATTCCATGTGAAATTTTTGGGAATTAACAGGAATTATGGGAATTTTTCGGAAATTTTCGGGAATTTTTTGGGACTAAAATCTTTTTAAATTATACCTACTGTACGGTCCTTTTTGTTCAATTATGGATATACGGAACTCTGTAACAACTGAAATGCTACAGTAGAAAAAATTATTAGCCTAAACAAACATGTTTTAAACAACTGAGAAACTGAATAACCACCACTCTTTACAACAATAACATGTTTTGGTCAGTTTATTTCCATTCAACCTCACTAGTACCCTGGTCTACATGTAGTAGTTTGTATCCTTTAAACCATTTAAAAACCACCCAGGTGAGTTACCTTAGATTTATGAGACTTATACTTCAAAATCAACTTAACTTAAGTGTTTTGAATTGTTCCTGTAACAAGCATGAATGTTCATTGGAAATTTAGCCAATTGAACTGCTTTTTTTGGAACATTGGCGTATGGGGGGGGTGGGGGGGGGGGGGGGGGGGGGGGGGGGGGGGGGGGTCTGAACCTGAGCAGAGGCTTGCTGCTCCCTCCTCCGCCACCCCACCAATGAACTGACCTTTTTTTGTACAGTGTCCTATGGAAAGGGCCCAAATTTGCCCCCTCATAAAATGCCTCGGCATCCCTGTCCCCCCTTTTGCAGGCCTGCTGGTTAACGCCACAGTTATGAAACCAAATTTTCATTCAATTTTTTTTTTATTGTAGTACCATTTTAGTTGATTAAGGTATACAATGCTATTATAACAATGACATGAACGTCTTGCTATTATGCCAGATTCAAAGAAAAAAGTGGCATTATATATTTTAACAAGACGGCTATTTACAACTGTTATAATTTGTGAATTTCCTTGTTTATTTTAGAATGTATATTGTCATTTTCACAATCAGTCGTGTAACTTTTTACCCCTTGTGGGTCAAAATTTAGAAGTACTTTTTTTTTTTTAAAATTAGGTTAAAAACGCGTGTTTTTTTGTTTTTTGAAATTTTGAATTTATTAATGTTTTGGAGCTTAATATAATCCTATTTTTGCAAAATAGATGTAACTTTTGGAAATATTGTGGCATAATTTAGGTAAATTTGAGCAAAAATCAATGTTTGTGAATCCATTTTTCCAAATTGGGTGTAACATACTTTTCAGCAAAAGAGATTGCTTATTTTTATTCAAAAGTAATATGTATTTCAAAATTTACCACGGCTTTCTTTTGACTAGTCCTTGGTGAATGCCATAATATTTGGAAGGACGAGCAAAATTTTGACGAAAAATCTCATATCAACTCACTATTTTAATTTTTAAATATGTTTTAATGAGCCAATCCCCATCAGGCTCCCTATACAATTCTCTTCAATGATGGGTTCTACTTCCTGACACAATTGCATGAAAACTTCTTAAATTCTTAAACAAAATTTGAATTTACACTTGCAAGGTCGTTCGAGTGACATTTGAACATTGTTAACGACCATTTTTCGGAAGTTGACAAAGATTTTTAAACCATGGCTTTTGTTGATAATAATTGAAGAAACTGACTCTAATTTTGCATTGCAACACATATTCATTCATTCTAATACAGGGAAATACAACTAGATAGACTTCACAAGTGTCACCAACAAACAAAATTCTAAGGTGAAATATCGGTAATACTTACTAATAATCTATGTTGCAGGGAAACTACCATTTGTTGTAAAAATTACAATCCACCACGTGAGACTCCTTGTTTGCAAAGTTCTCTTCAAATTTTAGCTAACTACTTCTTCCTTCAACAAATACACTTTTTCAGAAAGATTTTCATGTATAAAAGTCTTAGAACTTTTGCAATACACAGTTGTTTCGGAGGTGACAAAGGATGTTAAAAATTGTTTTCATGACATGGTGTTGATTAATAACACAAAAGCTGGCTATAATTTTGCATTTTTAAACGCTTAATTCCTTCCTCTAGTTTAACAGAGGAAAGAAGTCTTAGGTGACCCAAAGAAGAGCATGACAGGACACTTGTTATTACACAATAAGTTTTTGCCAGGCCACCATTGTACTTGAACATGCTGTAATCAAATCCGAAAAAAAATCATTTGGATGTTCTCACTCTTGAACATTGGGGGGGGGGTCAACTAAAAACATAACATTGGCATAAAAACATCAAACTTTGTTGGGACGGCTATTTACATGGCATGAATTTGTGAAAAAATAATACACATTTTGGGGGGGGAAGGGGGGGGGGGGCCGTGATTTGTGAAAAAAAATAATCATTTTGCGGCAACATGTTGTTAACCCAAATGAGAAAGGTTTATTTTTCTCATTCCGCCAAGAAGAAACCATTAGAACTTAGAATTTTACAGTGTCTTTTTTCCATTTCAAGCTCATTTTCATCATTAATGTTTCAATTCGATTTCCAGTTTTTGTTGGAGTCTTATTTAATCATAGCCTGATTACCATTTCATAGCAAGTTTTGTTTTCTAAAGATGTGTATGTGTATGCGCCAGTGTTAACAAAATAAATACAAAAATGCCAAAACCGGGATTCAACATCTTTGATTTTTGCTTTTCATTTTGCCCATCGCATCTAGCTTTCTGAATTTCCAAGGTTCTACCACAAGATCAAAAAAAATCAGTTCTATTTTATAGCATCCTGTCAAAGTGTTTTTTTCTGACTGAAGCAAAATTCCGTCCATGGTGACATCAAAACAATTAATGCCATTCTCTGAGACCCGCTGAAATTCTAAGCATTCCCGCGGCTTACCTTCTTCCATTTGTTGATACGTGGCCACTCCCATTGATTCAGTGAGATTTTACTAATACCTGTAACTACAGCCGTCAATGGTGATCCCCCCTTTAATTTGATTCTAGGGATCACTACATTACTTATTTGTGCTGAGAGTTTTTTTAAATTAAATGCTCTGCATGATTGTATGAACTGGAGGAAAAAATGATGCCCGCTCAAAGGTTGGAACCCTAACGTTACCCACTAAAATTACCCCGCCCAACTTTCTTTTTTATTTTGTGTTGATTGCTACTTTGAGTAAGATTTTTCCTAATTCTTTTGCATCTGATAAAGTACAAGTTAATTATTTTGAAATATTTGCATTGTTTTCAAATGCATTTTTTTCCTCCCAAATAAACGGCCTAGGTCAGTACTTACATGTACATTATAAAAAGATCATGCCCATCCACCATAATATACGCCATATAATCTTTGAACTTTATATGCATAGTGCTACTAACCAGACCTATCACTGTAATTTGTTGAAAAAAGGAGTTTTTGACTATTTTAGTCTAAGATCATTAGTATCTGATAGGGGATATAAGTAACCATTGTACTGTTGTAAATAAAGTTTTATTGGCCAAATCATTTGGTGGAGCAAAAATACAATACCATTTTAGCATTATAATAGCAATGTGTAACGTCATATACTGTATTTAGTGGAAAGTCTACTTTCATCTAATGAAAAAAAATCAAGGTCTTTCCAGAGCAGCTGCATGTTGTGACCTAGCATTTTCAGGTTATTTTTTTATAGTGACTTCTTTTTTTATTCAGGCCACCTTAATTAAGGGCACCTAACTTTAGGAGGGCTAAAATTTAATTTCTTGCCTGTATGATGAGCACAAACATGCAATTCATACATTTAGAGCATTTAAGACCCCTCAGAGCATGGATCAATGGCTGTGGGTGTCCCCAAAAATGGAAATACATATTATTTCACATGATGAGGGGTATTTATAAATAAATGTGGTGCTCATTGCATGTGGTCACACAGACCTGTGCAGTACAAAAGTCATTTCTGATTTATTGCAGAGACAATGCACTTTAAAATAGTAAAAGTTTTTCATTTGTGGTCAAACTGAACGTAATAATCTAACATATTTAAATATGACGCAAGCAACAAAACAAAATTACAACATACTTTAAAGATAATCTAGGCACGAAAGTTTTGCGCGAATCGCCGCAAAAAGCGGCAAAAAAATCACGAATTTTTGGGGGTCTATCACGATTTTGTTGGTCAATCGCGAATTTTCATGATTTTGTAAAAAAACACCTTTTAAGTTAATTGCCAATAAACAAACCAAATTGATATTAAATCATTTAGCAAACGTCGGACAAAATTGATGACTCCAAAGCTTCCAAAAGTGCAAACAATATAGTCCAAATGTTATAAATCCTAGCGTAGAACGCTACCTCTAACCTTGATTAGTTGAAATTGAACAGGATGACCCGACCTTTTTCCAGGTATTAAATTGAGCACGATTTGGTGTATTCCAAGATTAATAGCGCGGTATCGGGTTCTTTTTTCATATTGTTTATCCATGGGATAATTAAACTCTTCGAAATTAAACAAATTTCGGACTTGGCCGCTAGGAAGGTATTTCCCGACGGGAATCGGTAGGGAGGCCGGACGAGAGGAAAAACCCTTCCCACACAATTCACAGGGCGCAAGAGTGGAAAACCCGTCACTCGATCACGTCCTCCGAAACCGGGGATTGCCCCAAATCCCCGTGCGAAAGTAAATTATTCTCGGGGATGTAGCAAAGGCCTCATCCCTGGCAGCGGCCATCTACATCTGATTCAAATATTTTCTTCGGAATAATAAGGGAAAAATAACAGGTGTAATGATGTGCTTCCTTGTAATTTTTCCAAGGGCGAGACAAAAGAAAAATGGAATGTCAACTTTGGAAGTTTGAACAATGCTTTTGCAAAGACTTTTTCGTGTTCCTGTTTGACTAGTAGGGCAAACTCGGACCGCATTTTTCGCGATTTTGCCTTTAAAATCCGCATTTTCTTTCGCCATTTTAAAATACGGGCCGCGCATTTTGCCATTTTAAATAGCGCAAACTCCGGTGCCTAGATTTAATCCCCATTACATACTTTTAGTACAATTAAACTCATGCAAGAAAAACTGTCTCTGGTACATGCTATGCATTCTTCATCCGTCTGTCCAAGTTGGTAATTTTAGTGACTTTTCACATGGGTCCCATTTTTTTAGCTTATCATACATGTAGGCACACATAATGTCATAACAGGTAGTCTCAATAAGTCCACAATTGGGAGTCAATCTCAAAGAAGAAGGGGTCAAAACATTAAAGCAACTAATATCACAAACTTAAGGTCTAGGGGCATTTACCATTTCTATAATGGGGTCAGTTAAATTACTGCACAGGCAATCAATTTGAGTATTTTACATCCTACAGCAGCAGTGGTCCCTGCCAGTGTGCCCCTGAAATGGGATTTAAATATTTCATGGGGCACAGTACAAGGAGAATTTATATGAAACTGTCAAAGTTAATTCCTGTTTCCGCATTACACCAGGGGTATAGCCCTGTGCTGATTTAGTTGCTAGATTTTACCCCGTCTGTTAAAACGATCCTTTGGTTCATTGCAAATGCAAATGACTGAATTTTGCTCAAGTTTGTGAACTTGATGAACCAGTCCTAGGATAACGAATGGAATATATGGATTCTGTTGGTGATCTCAGCTTAGAATTGAATCTCCAAGGAAGTCATGGCAAAACTCAAGATGTATGGTGAACTCAATTTTTGTTTTGGCATGGAATGACCCTGCAGAGAAGTGCTAATTTTATAACAAAGTATTTGTGGTGTAAAACTTTTACTTTGAATAATTGAATGGCAACACAAGCTAAGGCCTTGCAATAATTGTATTATACGCATGTTAACAAATGTCACCTCCGAAACAATAATGATTAGATTGGGTTACTTTCTCTAAAACATTCACAACATGTTGTTTTGGTTCAAGCTTATACACCTATTTTTATTAGCTAAGAGATATTAAGAAAATCAGAATTTAGTTAACAACAAACAATTCAGGCACATTACTGTCACAAACATGTTTTATGTGTCTGGCATGTCTATTTCAAATGGCAAAAAGTAACAACTAACATGAATACACTGGTAATTAGTCAAATTATCCTATCTGTATGTTATAAATCTCATTATCAATGAATAGGTTTCCTTTCCAAGGTAAAACAATCACTCACCAGTCAAACACAGTACCTCCAAGTTCCAAAATGAGCATTTACAAGTTGTTTTAACCAAATTATATGTCCATCTCCGACACAAATTCAGTCTCAGGGAATTTTTAAAGTTGACTGTGCACACCTGGTGGGAGTGTCATCCTCATGATGACAAACACTACAGTCACGACAACAGAGATATCAGCAAGCAGAAATTTCTATTAAAAAAGCAAGTAAAGCTGAGATGTTGTAACTTAATGGTTTCGGAAGTGACAAATGTGTTTCGGAGGTGGACGGTGCTAACGGAAGGTATACAGTGTGGTATAATTTGAAATATGTTTGGTGTATTTTTACAACTTTTATTCAAGTAAGGATGTGAAGCATGTTCAACATTTAAAGAAGTTCAAAAACATGGCATTGTATCTCTTTAAAAAATAAACCTATCATTTCATTTTGCGGGAAGTGGACGAAAATGTTACGGAAAAGTTAACATTGAATTTGAAATTGCGCACAAAATCTTAAAGAACGAAGGATCAAAAGTCGTTTGCCTAAATGCAAGTCATCCTGTAAGTTTGTTTGCCATACACCAAAAACACGAGATCTTATTACATAATAAGGAGTAACAGTTTTGTTCTAAATATCATCATTTTTTTAACGAAAATGTCACTCCGAAACGCTGAATTGTAACGACCTGTCTCCGGAATTTATGCGAAGCAAGAAATGTGGAAACCAAAGTAGCATTATAGGTTGGACCCTTGTCTATAATAATAATAAACAAACTGGGAATTCAAATGCATGTTAAAGTAAGGCTTTGAGAAAAAGTAGATATAATTTGGGGTACAACCAAAGTGCCAAATTTTTACCACATAAAAATTTGCCACCAAAATCCAAAAGAAAAAGTAAGGAGGTTTTGGTAAGCTAGCTGAGCTAGCCCCTATATAGGATAGTTACACAAGGCAATATCTTTGAATTCTTCATTGAATTAGTGAGATACACATCAAGAAGTTCAAAAAACTGAAATTTACACACTGATGGTGAAATGGCCATATCTTTGTGATGAATACAGTATCATAAAATTAAAAATTTAAATTATCTGAACAAATAATACCAGTTCCTTCAAGTTTTGTAAAATTTTTTGTAATAATGATCAAAACAAGTCTGTGCGCAATTTTTAGAACCACTACTTCCAAGAGTTTAATCCTATTATAGTGCAGCAGAACATACCTTTAAATATTTTTGTGGTATGGAACTTGTGGAAGCACATTTTGAATGACCCTTCCGACGATTTTGGCTTTTGGTTATCAATGCCCTGACTAGATACTTTTGTTTCTGGGATAAAAATCTGAAATAAGCTTTATTAACTGGCCTATAGCAATAGTCATATTAGCACAGTACACAATTGGAAAGAAAGGCCTAACAACGTGTGTTTTTTATTTTGTGGTAAATTTCCATAAAATCTTGAAAAAAATAAAAAATTGAAAATTCCTGAAAATTCCAATATTCCCGGGCCCTTCAAAATTCCCGGAAAAGTTTTCCGGAAAGTTTCCAAATTCCCGGAAACTTTCTACCCCTTTGCAACCACCGATAATCGTGTAAATAATGTTGTAGAAACCATCACAGATTTGATAATTGTCAAGTAACCGTACCAGAACATTGTTCATTCTAATACTACTATCTTACAATGAGAGAACATGTTTGATGTACATTAAGAAAAGTGGAATTGTAAATTCACAATTGAATGTACTTAGTCTAACACAAAATTTGATCAAATTCAGCACATCCAAAATAATCATATGATATGTTAGGGCTTAGTGAAACCTTTAGATAATATATTGATGATAAATGATATTCATATTAGTGACTACTATTTGTATAACATATAGAAAAAACAGTGCACATACATCTTACAATGAAGATGTTCGTCGTGGGTGGTGTATCTTGTATATTAATCGTAATTGTTCTCACATAATTAGAACAGACTTAATCTCTGACATGCTTGAAATCCTATCAGTTGAGAATCACATCCTCACAAATGTTAAACCATTTATTGTAATCTTCTGGTACAGGCCACCAGGACCACCTATTGACCTATTCACCCCCTGAATGAAATATTCACCATTGAACTTGAGCAGAAAGATTACAGTTGGATAGGTGATTTAAATTGTGATCTACTCTCTTCCACTACCACACTGTTATACTCTTAACTCATGATATTAAAACGTTTTCAAATCTTAATCTTAATCATTAATCAATACTCCAACTAGAATTACAGATCAAGTGCTACACAATTGACCTTTGTATGTCTAAACGCAGAAAAACTATCTGGATTCAGGTGTTTTCATGTAGGGCAATTAGTACATCATTCGATTACTTATGTACTCTGGAGTAAAAACAAAATTAATATGTATAAATCATACGAACTAATAAGCAATACAAAATATAAAATGTTTCGTTCCTATGCTAAAATTTGATGAGCAGGCATTTATTCAGGACTTAGAACTCATCAATTTGGAATGATATCAATTCAGTGGTGAGTTAACACCAGTGTGCAATTATTTGAAAACACTTTGTGGATGTTATCAATAAACATGCTCTCTAAAAAGCATCGTGTTTTCGGAAGAATTAGCCCTTGGTTAAATGATATAGTAGTTAAACTTATGCGTGCTAGGACAACTTAATTAAATCAGCTATTAAATCAGCAATGATCCTATCAGTGGAAGGAATTCCCGGGCTTCTAGAAATAATTAATGCTTTAATTCGCAAATGTAAAAAAGATTTAATAAATAAAGGTATTCGGAAAATAAAAATAACATTAAAGAAACTGGACACTAGAAATGTTATTCCTTCTAAATAAACTTTCTAACTTCAATTATCACTGTCCTGAATACAGATGATGGACCTGTAAATAATCCTAAAATAATTGCCAATGCAGCACTAAACCTTTATTTTGTTCAAGTAGGCCTAAACTATCAGCTAAAATTGACACGCCTTAAAATGATATGTAATTATGTTACTTGCTGATAGTATATAATCAGACATGTTACCTGTTATTATGTGTTTAAATATTTATCTTCATTACCGATATAATAAGGATACAGGATGTGACGACATTCTTCCAGACTTTAAAAATAGCTGCACCAGTTATCACACCTATTGTAACATACTTGGTTAATCACTCTTCCACCAGTTGCACTTTTCCAAACAGTTGGAAAAAGGCCCCGTGTAATTCAGTTTTTAATACGGAGGACCCTGCCGATCAAGGCAATTAATAGGCCAATATCAATTCTTCCTGTTATTTTCTAAAAGTTATTGAAAGGGCTGTATTTGACCAATTCTACAAATACCTCAATGAGTAATAATTTAATTAGTAATAATCAGTCAGGCTTTCGTCCATCATATTCAAAAAACCGCAACTGCACTATTAATGTTACTGAAAATTGGTTATAGCATTGATGGGAGGGTTAAAAATTAGCTGGTATTGTAGTAGAATCTCACGAAAAGCGCTTCGACACTGTAAATCATGAAATTCTCTTAAATAAAAACTTAAAGTAAGGTGCTAAAATATGTAATTGAGTGGTTTAAATCTTATCTTAGGAATCGTACTCAATTCACAGGTATTGATGGTATAATATCCGATGTCAAAAATACTTACTGCGGTATGCCACACGGCTCAATAGAGGGCCTCTTGGTTCTTAATTTTATATTAAGATTTTACCCAATGCTGTTCCACTGTACAATTAATATGTAGCTGATGATACAGCTTTATACTATGCATCAACCTCTCTTGATGACATAATGGAATGTATAAAAAGGATTGTTGATTATCTTCAAATGGTTTAAATCCAAGTAAAACTTAGTTTAAAAGGTTAATAACTCTGGAATTTATGGAACATAGGTCTAAACAAAGGATCTTAGTACGGTAAATTCACTTCATTTACCTAAAAGCATTCATATAAATAAGGTTAATTTATACCAAAGTAAACAACTGTAAATATCTTGGTGGCTCATAGATGAAAATCTAACTTGAAATGAGAATATTGAGCATACGTAGAAGGCCCTGAAGGGAGTATACATGGTAAAGAAAATGTATTTAACTGATAGTGCCATGAACATTTGAAAACCGTTTACACTGCTATATGGTGCTTTACCCCATATTGATTATTGTAAACATAGTTGGGAACATTGCGGTCTCCCTCTTGCAAATCGTCTCCAAACAATTCAAAAAAGGGCAGCTCGCATTATTTGTGGTGCAACATGGGAAACACAGTGCTGATGTTCTTAATGAACTTAATTGGCTCCACTTGCAAAATAGGCAAGTTTTTAACTGCAATATCTTAAACATATAAAGTCTTAATAAACTGGCCCCATTCTGTCTTAAATGATCTTTTTTCATTCAGTTAATAACAAAACTATAATTTTCGCAGAAGTAATACAATAATTAAAATTTCTAAACCAAGAAACTCGATTAAAAACGCATTAATTCTTACCGTGGTGCCAATTGAATGGAACACATTAGATTATGAATACAAGAAGATCATCTGCCTCTAAACATTTTTGAAAGCTAAACTTAAAAATATTGCAAACCGAATGGTTTATAAGCTCACTTTTTCTCAATTTTACCAATACTGCCTTTTACATATGTAAAATGTACATACCCAATAGCACCATGCCAAGTTTACATGTACCTTGGTTTTAACCATGTTTATACTATATAGTACTATATTTTTGCACTCACGGCCTTCAGTGAAAAACAAAATCTGTTGATTGTGTTCCGTGAATAATTAAAGCTTGATTGATTGATGTGATTGATTGAGAACCTCCAAATTACCCCAAAATAATACCCATAACCCAAAAAGGGTGTGGTTTCCCCCGTGGTGAAAAACCATGACCCATCTTGCACCACGCCATCCCTCGACCCTTCTCTATATTTGGACTCTTACCATAGGTTGTATTTTTCAGGTCTTGGTGTTTATTTCACCCATATAGACCTTTGCAGGCCTCCTTTATACTCCCTTACCCTTGTTCGTATGTTTTTGATGTTTTTGGGGTGAGTAGGGAGGGAGTCCTGTAACCTATTGTTTGGTCTGTGTCTCGGTGCATAATTCGGTGCCGTCACGCTTC
>JAMKCH010031477.1:0-28787 GCA_023653785.1 Ophioderma brevispina | reverse complement strand
TATGGAAGACGGCCTGACCTTGATAATGCATGGGTTGTACCATATTTTGAGTCTTGAACAATTCACCGCAAAAAAGTGAGGAAGCGGTATTATTGTGTCAGATCTAGGAGCAATTTCTCATACCCAAAAGCAGGCTCCGCTCGTGATTTTTTTGGTCAGGTGGCTTTTGAAGCAATTTAAGGGATGTTATGGATATGTGAGGAACTTGTATTGAAGATTAGGACCCCACAACACCGAGATACATGTAGGGGGCTGTTGTTGTAAAGTGGTGAGCGGGAGGGGGGGGTTGGTCTGTTTGTCGACTGTGATAATCATTTAAAAGAGGGTAGCAGGGATAAAAGTTGGGAATTCTGTTATAGATGACGTCATACCAATGAAAGCTGCTCTTCAAACCTCAAACCCAACAGGTTAGAGAACAAAGCAAAAAAGAGCTAGGCCCCCAGACAATATTTTGGTTGGAGAAATTAAAAGAGTTGTGTGTCGAAAAAAAACTGAACATATCAACTGACAACTGCATCATTTTTATTTAACAGGTCACCATATAACCTTATTTTTTCTCATCAATTTCAAAGAACGATATGCGTGCCTTCCTATAGATTCATTACCGGGGGAGTGTAAATACATTTCTCCTGTTCAAACATAAAAATGGATTCAAGAAAACCGAATAGGTTTCAATCTACTTCAATTATCACAAGATAGAATTCATGTCACTTGGTCTACTGCAAAATACATGTATCACTGACCTTTTTGGTGTCTATAGAACCTGCTATGCAAATTCAAAAATATCTGGTTAGATCTTGGAAAAACAGATCATGACTGGTCCACCTGAAGTTGTATATTTTTTTTGGGGGGTGGGGGTAAGTAAAATTCTAAAACCCTGGAAATGACCCTCTTGCCACAAAACAAAATAAAGACATACATTTGTGATACAATCTGATTTACTCATGCAAAAAAAAGGACATTCTGAAAAAATGGAGTTATTATCATTCACAGCTGTTTGAAAGTATCATTTGTTATCATAAAATCAGAATAAAACAAAATATCAACAGAGACAACTGATTTGGATATTTATTTACTAACTATAACCTGTTTAACATTTTACGAAATTTTATTGCGGGCAAATATGATTTTTTCATTACAAAATAAGGCATTATAGATAGCGCTACAACATACAAATCATGACCTTTGTAATAAACCATTTGGCAAAGATTCCCGGACATGAAAATTTTTGCGATTTATGCATGTCCCTAATTGTATCAGTTGCCAAAATTGTGTCGCCCACGCTTCTAAAGACAATTCGCTAGGGGGTCACAGCTGTGCATTGTCAACTTGCACAGAAATCTCGCATACTATACTGCAAATCCGGCTCCCTGGCATACTTTCCAAACATGAACAAAAATGACACATGAAGTGTCAATTGAAAAACTGAATTGAATTTTTCCCAAAAATGACTTAAATGTTACTTGGATGCAACATTTTAGTTACAAAAAAAAAAAAAACGTAAAAATTTGTCACGTGGTATGGGGAACTTCCACCCCAAATTTTTTGTAATAATTCTTTAAAAAAAAAAATAAAAATGAATTTAGAACAATCTCATCCAATTGGGTGGAAAAAAATTAACATATTTTTCCACAGATAGCATATAATGGTGGTATATTGCCAAGAAACTTAATTAATGGTTAATATCACTTAAATATCACTTAAATGTTTCTAAGTGGGAAGCATCAACTCAGACTATAGGCCATGTCCACTACATCCAAAACGATTTTCAAAAGGCCGACATCGCTTTTACATACACTCTTTAAGTTGCATATGAGAATATTCTTGATACCATACCTTGTGCCTTTCCAAACATTTTCGGCTCTTCATATATTTGAGGACGAATTCACAAAGATAGATACCGGTAATTCTAGTCACTCTACCCGGGTAAGGCGAGAAGTCCCAACAGGGCTGATACGAAGCGTCCAATTTCCCTCAGGTTGACATTCTTCATCCGTAGTGACGATTCATCGTGACTCTTGTCCGCACCATACTACTATCCATCTGCTGACGAGGCTGGTGGGTGGGGGGTTGCGATGTCTGTGAGTTCAAACTATTGTTGTTGGTTTGGGGGCTGACTGGCCTGAGCCATTCTGTTTCAACTTCAAGAAGGAGCCAAATTAATTTTTGCATCAATTTGATTTATTTAATTCAATTTATCTCTTCTCATTGGTATATTTGTCTCTCCCTATGTTATGTTATGCTGCTAAATTTTTGTCAGAAGCCCCCGATGAAGGCCATCCTCATTAATATTCAGTTCAATGTTTAAGAGTAATTAAGTGATGTAATAGTAGACCCCAAGTTTC
Source organism: Ophioderma brevispina (assembly GCA_023653785.1). Classification (NCBI taxonomy): domain Eukaryota; kingdom Metazoa; phylum Echinodermata; class Ophiuroidea; order Amphilepidida; family Ophiodermatidae; genus Ophioderma; species Ophioderma brevispina. The sequence goes on along the minus strand of JAMKCH010031477.1, from coordinate 26,442 downwards.
ATAATATTAAGACACGTTTTTGTTCAAGATGTTGGGTTTGAAGGTTGAAGGCTATGTTAAGACAGTATTGAAAGAGCACTCTAGGACCTCTTAGCAATTGTTCTCTCCAGTGCAATTTAACAGTGGAGCAGGGTCCAGAATAGAAAGCATTCAAACGGAAGAGTTAATACTGCGAGTTATTTTTAACTCGGCTTCTTTCCGCCCCTGCTTTTCTTTCCGATTTCCGGAGGCAGCCACTGTCCAAAAACTGTAGCCAATGTGCAACTTATAGAATTGTACCTGCTGTTTTCATTTATAACGTGCCGAGTTGGGTGAGAACCCTTTCATCATTTCTAACATCTATTTTTTTACAAAGATTCTGAACTGATTTGCAGGAACCAAACAACATTTTGTAAACTTGTAGACGTCATACACACTAGTTTAGATTCTCTTGATTTGTTTTGCCAGAATCCAAAAGGTTCCTTGCAAAGTGTGTGACAATTTCTACCCCAGCCAAATAAAATGTGACTGTTCTATTGCCAACTGATAAATACCAAATGATAGTTCCTTATCATATACTCACAAAATGTTGAGGTCTTGTAGGCTTTTGCTGCGCCTCTGTCATGTCCTGGTTGGTGGTTTTGTGATTGTTTGCCTCTGTGGTGTTGTTGTTTTTTTTAGTTAAACCAAGTTTTAAAATCCAGTTTTGTCCCCCCTAAACAGGGTGAACGGATACACCTCCCTCAGATAGCTGCTGTGTAGGATTTCACTTGGAGCAAATGAGTGACCGATGCCCTTTCCTGACGTCAATCTACAGTTTTTTATTTGGCGGTGGGGCCCTAGCCTTTGGTCAACCACAAACAACCCCCATGCAAGGCAGCAATGTGATGGAATGGCCACCATTAGCTCTCCTACTGACGCCCTTGTACAATGTAACTCCTTTTCATTGTACCATGGTAACCAGCTACCTTCTATTGGATTTCTAGAACCTGATGGGGTGAGACGGTTTAGTGGTCAACAACTCGCCCTGGGACAGGTAGTACCAGGTTACCCGCTACCATTAGAGGCCCTCATAGGAAATTGACATGACCAGTTTGCTCTGTGAAATTGGAAATTGCTGGTAATTCTCTCCATGGATATAGTAACGCCGATCACACGGTCCGGCCATGACCGGCACTTGCTCCCACCGACCGGCACAGAAGATCGTTTGGGAGGTTGCCGACTTCAGTGAAATGAAAAATTCACCACATAAATGGCAAATCAACTTATATTTCAATGTCCATAAGTGCATATTGTGTATTAAACTTTTAAGATTTCCCAACCGGGGCACTCAAAGTCAGTGTGCAAATTTCCCCTGTTTAGCATAGCAAAATGCTACCCATTTTGAAAGTAACTGCTCCACAAATTTTGGCTTGTATAGTTCTTTTTTACAATGCCAGATATATCAGGCGGTTCTCGAACCACAAGTCCTGCCTGCCTTTCGCGCATAGCTGTAAGACAAAGAGCAGCAGACCCCCATATCGCATTGTATGAATACGGGTATCCTCCCCAAAAAGTTTGTTCACAGCATATACGTGGAGGATTGCAGCATATCTCCCTCCCCAACACCCCACCCTCTCCCCAACACCCCACACCCCCAACACCTCGCACCCCCAACCAAACACCCACCACCCCCTCCCCACAAAATACCCGCAACACACACCACTCACTCCCCAACATCCCGCAACACCACACCTCCCCAACACCGTCCCCCAACACCCTCCACACCCACCCCAACACCCCCCCCCTCCTCCAACACCCTCAACAACCCCTCCCAACCCCCACCCCTCTCCCCAACATCCCGTCTCACCCACCCCCTACCCACGCCCCGCACCCAACCCCGCCCCCTTCCCCACACCCCGCAACACCCCACCCCCTCCCCAAACAAATCCCTGTCACTACTCCTCCCCCTCCCCAACAACCCCCACCCTCCCCCCACCGAACGCACCTCAACAAACACAAAACCACAACCCCCTCCCCACACCCCGCACCGACACCCCACCCCCTCCCCAACCCCCCAGCCCCCACCCCCTCCCCAACACCCCACATCACCCAACACCCTCAAACCACACACCCCCTCCCCAACAACCCTCAACACCCCATTCCCCTTTCAAACAACCCTTCCCCAACACCCCGACACCTCGCGGACCCCACCACCCTGCCCCAACAGCCCCGTCAGCACCACACCCCACTCCCCCAACACCAGCACACCGGCGCCTCAAACCCACCCCGACATCCCCACCCCCCACCCCCTCCCCACACCACCTCAACCACCCCACCCCCCTCCCCACCGCCCCGCAACACCACAACCCCCTCACCAACGCCCCCGCACCTCAACACACACCCCCCTCCCCTCAAACATCCTCCACAACCTCCTCCCCCTCCTCCTACCCCCTCAGCAGCCACCCCCGCCCTCCCCCACACCCCCACACCCCACAAAAAAAACAATCAAAGATCAACTTTTTTCAAAAAACCCCCACAACCCCACTCCCACACACCGGCCCCCCGGCAATGTCCCACACCCCCCCGCCCTCCCCCACAGGATCCCTCCCTACACCCCCCAACCCGCCCACCCTCGTCCCACACCACCACCCCCCTCCACACCCTCACCCGCATCACCCAAGCACAAGACCTATCCACCCCCAACCACATCCCTGCAACCGCCTACCCTCAGCCCCCCCTCTCCCCACCACCCCCCCCTGCAACCCCTCCCGCCCCTCCCAACACCCTACAAACACCGCCCCCCTAAACCCACCCCCAACCCGCACCCACACCCTTCAAACACCCAACCCCTTCCGAACACTCACACCCCCTGCAACCACCCAACACCCTGCAACACCCTTACCCCCCGCCGCCCAACACAACCACCCCACCCCTCCCCAACGACCCTTCTAACCCCCACCACCCTCCCCCACCCCGAAAACACTACCTTCACACCCACAACCCCATACCACCCCCACCCCCCCGCCCCTCTCCCACACCCCAGCACACCCTCCCCAACATCACACACCCCTCCTCCCCACTACCCCACCCCTACCCAACACCCTCACCCACCCCCGATACCCCAACACCTCCGCGAACACACCACAACCCCCTCACCACAACACACCCGTCAACACTCCCCTCCACTTTCGCCACACCCCCTCCCCACACCACCTCTTCAGACACCCCACACCCCCAATACCACACCCATCCCCAACCCCACACCCCCACCCTCTCCCCAACCACCCCCAATTCCCCGCTCAACAACCCACCCCCTCCCCAACACTGCCCACACACCCCAACCCTCTCTCCCCAACACCCATCAACACCACCACCCCCTCACCCACCAACCGACAACCTCAACACGCCCCTTCCCCTGTCCAACCCAACCCCCTCCCTAATACCCCTCCAGCACCTCCCCACCCCCTACCCAATCCACACCTCATTCAACCCCAACCCCTCCCCAACACCAACCCTCAAACACACAACCCCTCCCTCAAATCACCAAAACGGGCCCCGCAGCACCCAACCCTTCCCCACACCATCCTCAACACCACAACCGCCGCTCCCCCCCACCCCTCATCATCCCACCCCTCCCAACAACCCCTCAAACACACCCCCCGTGCCCATCCCCACCCGCCTCATCTCCCCGACCTCCCTCCCCAACCCCCACCCCACCACCCCCTCATCACCCCACCACCCTCCCCATCACCCTTCTCACACCCCCCCTCTCCCCACCACCCCTCAACACCGACCCCCTCCCCAACACCCCACAGCAACCCCACCCCTCCCCAGCACCCCTGCAGCACCCAACCTCTCCCCAACACCCCGCACAACACCCACCCCCCCTCCCCAACACCCACAGCACCCCACCCCCTCCCCAACAACCCGCACAACACCCCATCCCCTTTCCAACAACCCTTTCCCCAACCCCCGCAATCACCCACCCCCCCTCCCGTTCCCCCCCTCCCCTTCCAACCCCTCCCCCACCCCTTCCCGCAACACCCCTCCTTTCACCCACCCCCTCCCCAACTCCCCACCAACCTCCCCCAACACCCCGCCACACCACACCCCTCCCCAACCCTCCCGCAACCCACAACCCCTCCAACACCTCAACCACCCCTCCACCCCCCCACCCAATCCAGTGCACCGCCGACGCCCCTCCCCAATGCATCCTGCAACACCGAATCCTTCCCCCTCCGCAACACCACGCATCACCCTACACCCAAACCCGCCCCAACCCCCCATCATCCCCCACCCCTCCCCACACCCCCTCTACCCACAACCCCCTCCCCACCACCTCCTCAATACCACACCCCATCCCCAACAACCCCCACAACCCACCCTCTCCCCAACACAGGGGAAGACAACCTCACCACCCCTCACCACCCACCCCTCCCCAACACAAACCCGTTCACCACCCCAACACACGCCTTCAACCCCTACCCCCTCACCCCACCCCCACGCTTCAACCCCCTACACCCCCATCGATCACCCACCCCCCTACATAACCAGGGAGGCCCGCGCCCCACGCCTAACACCCACCGCAAGCCCCTTCAACCCCCCAACATCCCTTCCCAAGCACCCCCGCACCCTTCCACCACCACCCCTACCTACCCTCCCCACTACCCACACCCCCTCCCCAACCACCCTTCGTCCCACCCCACCCCCTCTCCCAGCCCCCTTCCACAACCCACAACCCCTCCCCAACATCCACCCACACCCCCATCCCCCACCCCCCACCTGACCCCTCCCCAGACAGCGCACACCACCCTCCCCAATACCCCCTCCCCCTCCCCCCACCACCCCACCACACCCCTCACCACCACAACTCCCCTCACCCACGCACCCCTCACACACCCCCTAGTCCCTGTCAACACACCCCTCCCCCCAGCCACCCCTCATCAAGACCCCAACCACCCCCCCATCCCACAACCCCCGGATCCCACCACCCACAACAACCCCACCGTCGTTCCCACTACAAGAAAGGGACCCATACCCATTACCGCCTCACCACCACCCGCCTTCCCGGCCCCGAGACCCTCCAACTCCCACCGCACCCACGCCCCGGTCCCACCAACGCAAAACACCGCAACCAAACAACCACAACCCCCTCACCCCACGCACCCTCCCACCCCCTTCCCGCTTTCCCCCACCCCAAATCCCATAATACCGCCGCCTCCACCCCCAGCCCCCGCTACCACACCGCCCCGGCCATCAGCCCCCACCCGCCTCTCCCCCACCCCCCGTCACCACCACACCCCCACGTCCCTCCCACCGGGACCTCCTCCCCCCAACCCCTTCCCCAACCACCCCCATCCAACCACCACACACCCCCTCCCCCAACACCCCTCATCATCCCAACCCCCATCCCCAACAACCCAACCCTCAAACGCCCCCCACCCCTCCGCGCCACCCCCGACCTCATCTCCCCCACGCAAGAAAAGAGCCCCGCACCGGGGTCGAACACCCCCCCCGCAGCACCCCACCCCCTCCCCAGCACCTTTTCAGCAGCACCCCACCTCTCCCCAACAACCTTCAACACCCCACCCCCTCCCCACAACCCTGCACACCCCACCCCCTCCCCAACACCCTTCCAACATTCCCCAACAAACACCCCTCAACACCACACAACCCCCCCCCCCCCCCTCACCACCCCCACAACCCCCACCCCTCCGGGCCCCCACCACCCCACATACAACCCTACCCCCCCATCCCCCAACACCACACCACACAACACGCATCCTCACCCACAACCCGCAACACCCCATCCCCTTTTCAACCACCAGACCACGCCTCCTCCCCATTTCCAACCCCCCTGCCCCCACACTCCGCAACCCACACCCCCTCCGCAACACACAACCCCTCCCAACCCCCCAAACCACCACCCCCATCCCCACACCCCACAACACCCTTACCTCTCCCCACACCCCTCAACACCCCTGCAACAAACCCCCACCCCCTCCACCAACACCCCACACCCTTCCCCAACACCACCCTACCGCAACAACACCCTAATCCCCTCCCTCCCCTTTCATTCTCTCTCTCCCTTATATCCCCCCCCCCAATTCCCCCACACCCCGCAGCAACCCACACCCCTCCCCACACCCACACCCCACCCATCCCCAACACCCCCACCCCTCCCGCAACATCCCACACCCCATCCCCTGCCCAACCACTCAACACACCCCCACACAACACTCAACCCCCACACCCCCCTCAACACCCCTACCCCCTCCCCAACACCCACAAACCCCTCAACCCCACCCCCTCCCCAACACCCCCTCAATCACCATCAACCCCCTCCCAACACCTTCTCCAAAACAACACCCCACACCCCACAACCAACCCCCACAACCACCTTCAAACAACCCACACCAATACACCCTCAACCCACCACACCACCCTCCAACACCCCACCCCTCTTCCCCAATCCCCTTCCACAACCTCCACCCCCTTCCCCCCACCACCTGCCCCAACCCCCTCTCCTATCCCAACACCACGACGCCCTCTTCAACACACTCCACCTGCCTCTATTTCCAAGAAATTTCATGTACCGTATTCACAGCGATAGAGCAATTACGCATATTTTATATTAGAATCAATGCATCACAAATGGCCCCTTTAATTGGCCTACGTGACATTTGACCTAACTATGAATTCCACACAAAGATGTATTTCAGACTCAATCTTAGCCAAAATGTGTTGGAACACCGCTCTTTTTGCCCCGACGAACCCCCGGCGGCCGGGCAACCCCCGATTATTTGGGGCCGCAGTTCTCTTAAAAAGATATAAGGAATCTATCACTTGGGTTGGGAGTTGGAGCATTCTCTATCATGCACCCCTCCCTCACCCCCAAGCCAAGCAATGTTGGGTGCTTGTAGGGTGGCAGATAACCAAATTTCATCAGGATTCAACATTGTCCAGGGGGGAGAGGGGGGCATTTTGAAGTAGGCCTATAAAAGTGTTCCAACAGTTTGGCTACGATTGTTACGTACTATTAAAAGATGATTTCCTGCTTAACTTAATTGCCTGTCATTTCAATTAGATAAATGAATGAAACGAACTTGTACACAATATAGGTACAAATAGATGTTTCAATCTGAAAATATCAAATTACCCTTCCTCCCTGCCTTACTTTATGGGAATGGTCACTTTTAATTCAGCATCGGCCATACTTTCATTGCGTTTAAGCTCATTCATGGGTTAACAACACATTTAGGGGTGTGCAATATGCCAGTGTGCTTTCCCCGTAACAAAGTGCCTTATTGTGTGTTTAACACTTAAATATTTTTTCATACTGTAAATATTACACCAAATAAAATTTTAGAAGATACGCTAACTAGAACAAAAAGTATTTTTAACATGTTTTAACTACATTTCATATAGGGTTAACGCGCTTTATTGATACATGGTTAAATTTTAAATTTCAAATGAAAAGAACCGAATTCCGAAGGGAAAGGACTTGATTTCGAACCGGCGAACCTAACCGCTTGCAGGAGGCGAGTTATTTGCCTCTAAGCCAAATCGCTCTTTACATAGTGATCATTCGTTTCAAACCTAAAATATGTTTAAACAAACTCGACGAACGGGAAACCAAATCCTACAACACGTAAATCAATCGGTGATGCCACGAATGCACCATATTAACAATAGAGCCTGACAGGAGTCATGATCCTTTTCATTTGGTTTTGCTGTGGTGTAGCGTTTGATTTTTTGATTAAGAACAATTTCAAGACGATACTTTTTTCTTGAAATAGAATTTTAACCCGTGGATTATCGATGTCATGGACCAGGTGAAATTATCCGAATCGTTGATAAAGGATCACTGTACGAGAACATGGGTTGTTTACTCTGTTTTCAATTTAAAACTTGTAGAGCATACCCAATTGATCTGGGCGTGTTTTAGAATGCCTTAATCATCATCATCATCATCATCATCTTCGTTCATCATCGTCATCATCGATTGTAAAATAGCTAATTGGCTTAGAGGCACAGATCTCGCCTTATAAGCGGGAGTTTCTCGGTTCGAAATCAAGTCCTGCCCTTTGGAATTCGGTGATTTTCATTTAAAGTAAGAGCTTACCCTATGTATCATATAAAGCGCATAACCAATATGAAACGTATTGAACATGTAAAATTTTCATTTTTTTTCTATGTTAACGTGTCTACTAATTGTTTTATTGGTAAATATATAACTTGTTAACACAAAAAATACACTTTGTACCGCGGAACGCCCACATGTCATCGTCAGTGTCGTCGTCATCACATCATCCTCATCATCTTCTCCCACATGAATTCCATTACTGTTTAATTCATGCCTATATTCATTAAACCAAATGCAGAAGTGCGGCCACTGAATGTTCTTGGAGTTTCTTTCTTTTCCTTGCTTTATTGGTAATCACGTGGTAATATTGCTCAAATGTAAAAGCGTGGAAGTTTAGTTGATTATTGCTTTTATTAACTATTTATATTTTTTCAATTTAGTATTACATCATTAAATGCCAGAGCCTTTTTCCTGTCTATATGGACGACTTTGAGCACAAATATGCTACGAATACATTTTTATTAACCACTCCCCAAGTTGACCGGCGGCTTTCATTTTCCATGCAATGACGTAAGCCAATCTGTTTATTTATGTGCACCTGAAATTTCTTTGTAACAGCTGTCATAATTAAGAAGTTATAGGACAAATGTAAAATTCTAGATTTTTTTTTCACTTTGCAGACACAATCTTAGCCAAAATGTGTTGGAACACGACTGCTCTTTTTGCCCCGATTATTTGCCGCATTTCTCTTAAAAAGATATATAGGAAATCATATCAACTTGGATTGGGAGGCTTGGAGCATTCTCTATCTATGCACCCCTCCCTATCCCCACCAATCAATGTTGGGTTCTTGTAGGGTGGCAAGAAATTTCAGGATTCAACATTGTCCAGGGGGGAGAGGGGGGCATTTTGAAGTAGGCCTATAAAAGTGTTCCAACACTTTTGGCTAAGATTGTAGTCTTTCATGTAGCAAATGAATTTTGCCTATCCGATGTACCATTTCAGCGATACAGCCATTATGCATATTTAATTAGCTCATTTGCATACCTAAGCCGCAAATATCACATACTTTCAAATGGCAAAAAAGATGCGCACCAATACAGGCTTTGGAATTTTGTGTATCCAATGTACCGTTTAAAAAATATAGCAATTATGCCGATTTTATGCATATTAATTAGTTCATTTGCATGATACCTAATTAACCCAAAATACGCCCAAAATCTAATCAGGTCGAGAACTCTTCAACCCGCTGCCTTATACCAAGTTACATCATTATATGCCTTACGGAACTCTAGATAACTTATACACAAGCTTTTTTTCTTAAATTATGCAAATTAGACACTTAATTAGCATATTTTATGCTCAAAATGCCACTTTGACCCAATTATGATTTACCCAAAAGATGCATGGCATAGTATTCTTTCATGCAGCGAAGGAATTTTGCCTATCCGATACAGTAATTATGCATATTTAATTAGCTCATTTGCATACCTAAGCCGCATGTATCACACACTTTCAATTGCAAAAAAGATGCGCACCATGATAGGCTTTCATGCAGTGAAGGAATTTTCCGTATCCGATCGTTTCAAAATTATAGCAATTACGCTGATTTTTGCATATTAATTAGCTCATTCACATACTTAATTTGCCCGAAACACGCCCGACATCTAATCAGTTCGAGAACTCTCCAGCCCGCTCCCTTCCACCAAGTTACATCATCATACGCCTTACGGAACTCCAGAAAACTTGTACACAAGCCTTGCGGGAAAATTTTTGTTAATTATGCAAATTAGATACTTAATTAGCATATTTTACGCCCATAATCTAATCAGGTCGAGAACTTGTGGACCCGCTTCTTTCCACCAAGTTACATCATCGTAGCCCTTACGAAACTCCAGATAAATCGTACACAAGCACTTGAACACGGACGGCGGGAAGACAGACAGCATGACAGACAGACAGACAGACGGACGGACGGACGGACAGACAGACAGACAGAAAAGTGATAAGTCTCTGCCGAACAAAGTTCAGGCAAGACAAAAAGCATCCCATACGTGATAAAATTGTCAAAAACTGCTACACAAAATTTCTGAAGGAATTTGCACACTGCTCAAAGTAGCCTAGCTATAACCCTCATCCTCTCCTGTTGTTACTTGCAGTCTAGCATATAACCCCCTCCCCCCGTAACTACTTTACAACTTTATTTTGTTCTTTGCTTGTTCAGTAATTTTAAATTCCTTAACTCAAATTTATTTACTCAGTTACTCTTTACCTGCTTGTTGGTTTTATAAAGTGTATTAAAGAGTTTTGATGTTACTATGTTACTGTAAAAAATGTCATTTAACATTTGATGAAGGTTTTTAAGTTGTGGCCAAATATGTCTAATATAACCATACATATATATGCAGACTTCCTGAAACATTGTAAACCAGATTTGAGGTGCCCACAAGTGTTATAAAAGGCCGCTTCATTATCATGGTTTTGGGCCTACCAACTTTGGTTTTGCATATCACCATATTTGGAAACCCCTTATGTCAAATTTAAGCCACAAGTATTTTGTATTTGGTTTCATTTAGCAAGTCCCGAAAACAACTGATTCCACATACTTTGGTTCAAAATTTAAGAACAATTAACAGGGGTCCTCGTGAGATTTTTTTGTTCATTATTAGTAGATCTTTTAAGAGGTCATGTTTTCTTAAATCAATTATTTGTTCGCATAATTATTGGAATAATAATCACTGTTTTCTTAAATCAATTGGTTTTTTGCATAATAATCAGTCTTTTTAGAGGCTAATTGGTTTTCGCATAATAATCTCCTTTTTTAGATGCATATTTTCGTTTAATAATTGGTTTCTGGCCATTGGAAAACCAATGGATAAGATTTTCAAAATGCCCTTTAATCGGCTCACATGAACTCTCACCACAATCATAGTACACCACGTATGAACCTTGGCCCAGTGGTTCTTGTTGATCAAGTTTGGCTGTAATTGGCCCTCATTTGGGCAGGAGTCACAAAACAGTCAAACTAAGCAAAATGGAACACACCATGAAGACATGCAACATAATGACTTTAAGTGACCCTCTAATGACCTTTGACCTCATGTGTTACCGCACTCAGATGCCTTGCCTCGGTGTACAATCATACCAAGTATGAATTGAATGTCCACTATGACTAAACATTGCATCAAAATACACCAATAGAGCCACCTGAGTATAATGTATCATGTTTCCGCATTCAAGGTGAACCAGTTTGGACTGGTTCAGTCTTGTTATTGCCTTTGAACTACTGCTTTAATATTCACTGTCTTACTTGCAAGCACATTAACCACACACCATGCCATTTCCACTGGCAGTTAAAGTGTAAAAATCACAATGGGTCGTGCATACTCATTAGAAGAGGTAACTCATTTCACCTCTTCAAAGTTACTAAAGCTCTGTGAAATTTTTGTAGGTGGTCAATCTTGGAAGGGATCTACCACCCCTGCAATCACACAACTCCACTGATCGATGGGCCCACATTTCATGGTCATGGTACAGAATGCTACATTCTTGCAATTTTGCACAATGATGCTAAAGTGTACCCAACCAGCAAACACAATGTAGGTTTTTAATGCCCCACATGTCACAATTGAAACAAATAACAAGCAAAACCATTGGCTACAGACTGGATGCTTATAAGCTTCTTAACATTTATTTTCTTCTCCCTTTAAGGTACTGTTTTTTTCCATTGCTCAATAGATGTATCCTTGAGAAAAGTATTCCAAGTTTTTAGCTCTCCTCTACTTTGCTTGTTTGTGTTATGAGCAAATGCTGTTTCCCACGGCACTGTAATTTCTGTCCGTTTACAGACAGAAATTACAAATCACATATTTCTTAACGACATGTCGAATTTGCACGTAAGATATTGCCCACATGATTACTATGTTAGCAATTCAGATTATAAGAAACTCTAAACTTTTTTTAAGGGGCAAGTTTGAGGGACAAGCTGTGGGATCACTAAATGCCCCTCGAAGTGTTGCCTACTTCATTAGGTTTGAATGAGCCGAACAACATCATTTTTTTGAAGGTGTAGTATATTTTGAGGGGAGGTGACATTTTTCAGTATTTCTAGCATTTAGTCTGCATGCATACTTAAAATACTCCAGGTTGGGTTTGTACATTTGGTGAGACCACTTTTTTCTCTGGCTCCCAGTTGAATTCAGGCAGCCCTTGACGAATAAAGTACCGTATTCCTTCACTTTACTTCCATCAAGGCTATCTGAATTCCAACTGGGAGCAGGCAAGTGGGTGCAGTAAATGTACCAACACTATCCAGGGCGGAACGGACAGAGGAGTCCCCCCCTCCCCTTTCCCCCCCCTCTTCCTCCCTCCCCTCCCCCTCTTTCTCCCCCTGCCTTTCTTCTGCCCCTCCCACAAATCAAAAGCCCATTGAAAGACATGCAAGCTGTTAAGTTCTTAATCGTGTGCCATATGCTATGGTCCTTTTTTGCTTTAAAATGTTGAAGTTTTTTTCAATACCACTACAATTGAAAATTTTGACATTGGTAAAGGAATTTTGGACCAGCACTTCGATTTGGAATTATACACAATTTAACTTTTGTAAAGCCCCTTTTGCTTCAACCACAGATGCATTGCTACAGGTAAATCAAGATTGGGCCATCTAATGCAGCCCACCCATTTTCACCATAACAAAGTCCAAACTTTCCCAAATTCCAATATCAGTTACACTTACTGTGCTCAAGTGATCGAGATCGCAATCAAAACATGTGGCAGGTATTATAAAATGCGCCTTTGTGTACATAGGAGGTGTTTTAACTGAGAACAAGACACAATCAATACAGACCCCATTCCACAAGCAATTTCATCACATTGAATTCAATATGGTTGTAAGTTCCAATAGCTGCCATCTGATAGACATCTGCATGCTGTCGTATGATAACTCCAATTTTTATTCCCTTGAGTCAGTGGCTTCTTTTGAAATGGTTCTTCTGGGGACTGTCTGTGTCACCTGAAGAGCCATTCAGAGCCACTGACACTGGGGATTCTTACAAATGGCAGCTATTTTACTTATGCTTTGCATTCACCGCATATTACCAGGCTCTCGCGGCATCGCACTAGTACACATTCCGTTACGGTCAACGTAACAGTCACATAACCGTCTTTGTCGGCGCTGCGCCACTCAGTCACACTTCCGGTATCGTAATCCTTTTCGTATCGCGGGTCAAGGTTAATGTCACTCGGACAAGTAACAAACAAAGTTTCGTTACGCACCAAGTGACATATACAGCTTTACCAGCACAGGTAACCCAATTTGGTGTTTACTTACCTAAGTGACATTCATAATTGTCAGTCCAGACCCCGGGGTCGCTGTAAACCCCCTCGATGGCTAAAATGTCCCGTCGGGAAGACGAAAGACGTTCACGGTGTAGTTTAGACATTATGTTACACTAAAAATCGTTTGTATATATCGCGCGAGTTTGAGCAACGGCGATCGTATCCTTTTAAAGTTGCCTCACTTTACCACACCAAAGTCCGAATATTTTGCAGCGTCACACAGCTGATTGCGATTGTAATCGGCCATCTTTGATTTCTCTTTGCTCTAAATGCATGCCGTGAAGGGAAGTCTATTCTCTTACACATATAAAACTGCACAAACGGTTTTTTTTCCTGTTATAATCGATATCGTGGAATACTGCAGCGTTTAGCGATGACGTCATATCTTACCGCTGTGTTCCTGTTGACCAGTAACGGACAGTGTTACTAGTGCGAGTGCCGAGAGTGACTGATTACCACTGAAATGAGGAAGGCACGGTCATGCTACTTGCCAAAACAACCTTTTTATAAACAAAATTTTTAAACCTAGCTGGCCATTTGTGATACCATGGCGCTGACAATCTCAATGAAGGCATGTGAAATGGCACCCTCATCACACAAACCATACTCAATAAGTTTATTTCATGCCATTAAAGATGTCCTAAGCAGTCTATGTTGTTGTATAACATGTATGTGCACATAGTGTACCAAGGTGGCCCAGATGTCTTTGGAAGCGAGTGTGTGTGGTGTGTGTACCTGTGTGTGCATATGTAAATGCCAGCCAAATTTCCTGCACTGGACCCCTCAAACGTGGAGGAAAAAGCAAAATTAGGGACCAGTCCCCATTTCGAGGTGCTCAACAGAGTTTAAAAATACAGCAAGCAAACTTGCCTTCAACCCTCACTGTCAAATGGAACATGCCCTCAGATTGCCTTGACCTTGGGCCATGGACCTTTGACATCATCCACCCATGAAGGAACCCTATTGCGCCTTAACCCCAATTCTGGTTAAATCGGACTTAACTTTTCGAAGGATACGCGAAAACCAAAACCTAACCACTGGAACACACATACACCCTCATCTACAATGTATACATATACTACGGACCATTCGCACCCCCTTGCAATATCCCCTTCTTGCTTTTCAGCCAGGGGGATAAAAAGCAGCAATATATACACAGACTGCGCTTTGCTGGTAGATGTACTGTGATGTCCATTCCTGCGCATGCAGGTTATTTGTCATAGAGGGCGTGTCCAAATTGTGCGTCGCATGTGTATCATGTTGCATATCATTGTGAATCAGACTTTGGTCACCTAACTGGACATTATGAATATCCCTTTCAATGGGTCTGAGCCGAGGATGCAGTTACCGCACCCCCCGGCAAACTTGTGTTGTGTGTGTCCATGCATGTGTATGTGCATGTTGTGTTGCACATGTGTTGGTATGGATGTTGAAATTTATTGCCCTTTCCCTGTGAATTTGTGGCAGATTTTTATAGCAAAATTATACTAAGGATACTGTCTCCAGTCCACAGAAAAGCCATTGTCACTTTTACAATTTTTGGCCAACTTCCCTAAACATAAATTTGTCCATGCAAATACACAATGTACTAATATTACCAACACAACTGACTCCAAGAAAACCAACATCTGCATATTATTATAGGATAGATATAGTCTACAAGTTACCAACACAATACGACAACCTTCAAGGTCTTTAGAGAGAGATGACACCGTTACCATTTCTGGGGTTAAACTTAACATTTCAATCTTGTGTGCAGAATTCGAAATTTGTGGTTTTTAGGATCATTTTGTGTGTTTCAGTGTTTTTCAAAATGACAGTTATAGCATGTAACATAGCCAAAAGAACTACAATTTAAAATTAAAGGTGCATTTAATTTTTGTGATCCTAGCGCCCTCCTCTTCTGTTTATGCCTCAACTGATAATACTTGAATCCGCCGTAGTACCATTAATAGAAGTGGTTTCCCCAGCAATCGGTCCAAACAAAGTCACAGGGTACAGCAGGAACATGCAATGAACGGTTGAATTCCCCCAGCCCAATAAGCCAATGCTTGTAATGTCTGAAAGGGAGACTAACTTTAGACCTGGGTTTTAAATCAGGGTTAGTCCTACTTGGGTGGACCTTTTTTCCCTTTGTGTTTTTCAACATACTCAAATTTGCTTTAACGGGTGAGAAAATTCCTCATGGATGGGCCAGGAACGGCCCATCCACAAGTAATTTTCTCACCTTTCTCACTTACTTTCAGAATATTTTGAAAGAAAAAGGTCCACTTATGTAGGACTAACCTGGTTTAAACCTAGGTCTAAAGTTAAAGTCCCTTTTCGTTTGTTTTTTTTTCAGAATACAAGCCAATTTGTCGGATCGATTGCTCAGGCACAAATCCTATTCATGTGGCATTTCTACAGCAAATTCCCCAACTCAAAAAGATTACTTCCAAAATTCAGTTGATTTTTGTGCATGCCTCATTGTAATTGTCTTTTACGGGAGAGAAATTAACAAAATTAGAATTTCTTGTAGAGAAAATTGAATCGCATGTTTAAAAAAGGCATGTTCAATACTTAGGCCAATGGTTTAGATGATATTAATATCAACTTTTTAAAGTAAGTTTGATATGAGGCTATTGATTCACAATAAACTCCTCTTAACATTAAATGGCCAATGAATCCAATTTTGAGCATCATTACGTTTCTCTCTACAGCCCATCACTATGTGGTATACCTGGAGGGATGATGATGATGCTACACTTTGTAAACGTGTTAGTTACCTCTCCCTCTCCTGTGGGCAGCTTGCGTTTACGGCCAGCCGTTGGATTTGTTGCGAGATAAGCTGGTATAAGACCTCCATTGACCTGGAAAGGGGTAAAAAGAATAAAGAGATGAGATCCACCAGTACCATATTAAAGGTGGGTCACCCAATCAATAGTGCCATTTTTCAAATGATGTTGTGTTCCCTCCTGTGGAAGCATATCACACAAAAACCTTTACTACAATTTGGAGTGAATCCTGGTCTGAAAGCTTTTGAATAGTGGAAGCACATGCTACCAAATTTATGGAGAGCATGGCACGTGGTTAAGATCTTTGCCACTTGTGAAAAGGCCTAGGTCAAATCTTAGTAGGCCCCGTGAAAAATCAATTATCTACTATCCTCATGGTTGCATAGATGTGGGGCAGATGAGCCATAACAAAGACCTTGATACAGTCGCATCCGATAGGGTAATCTCTACCGTCGTGAGAACATTGACTGCCTGTAAACCCAGGCGTGCACTTTGTAGCAGAATCATTAACAATAAAAATAGAACATTTAAAATGTTCTATTTTACTGTATTGTTTCCCCTAAACAAAGCAAGCAAGCAGCCACCCCTTTTTTGCATTATTTGGTAAATCTCAAGTTTGTTTTGTTTTCACTCACTGGCAAGCTCAAACTTTTCAAAACAAGGCATTATCAAAGGCAACCACCACTAAGGAAATTTTAACAAGAAGTTTGTTTCCCCAATCCGCTCACACTCAAAATAGCACACAAACAGCAAAGACCCCCGTGTAATGTGTACATAACATAGAAATAGTGGGCAAATTACCACCTGGGCCTATACCCGCATGTATGATAGTTCCTGCATTTTATATTTTTGAAATGGGGTGGGGGTGGCTAAACTTTTAAGCGGCAAGATAGATCAATCAGTAAGCGCTCGACTGCCCAGTTGTATTCTTCATCCATGCGTATAGGCGTCGTTCGAGCCCTGTGAGATTCACTATCTTGTAATTTTCCCTGGACAAGAATTAACCGCATGGTTGTCTCGATTTACCCATGAGATCGGAAGTGGTCCGCGGCGCGATGTTATCTCGATGTATGTTTTGCTGATAAGGAAAGCGCTGATCCCGATCTGCTGCATCCCTTAATGATGCTAAATGGTGTTTATGGTATGGTTGGGGCACAGTGATCAGCGACCATTTGTGAAAGCCGCTAGAGGCCAATAGCATAAGTCGCTATATAAATCTCGCTAGTATTATTATTATTATTAAAGCCAAATGTGGGATTAGACCCGATTGTTACGGTAATAGCCAAGAGATTTTCTTACCATATCCCTCTGCTGGTGTAGCTGCCACTTTAACTCTTGGGGCCATAGCTGAGTTGTGATTATACCCGATGGTTCTGGTATAGCATGGATATTGTCTCACCAGATCCCTCTCAGATTAGATGCTCTGAACTCTTGGGGGGATAAGCTGAAGGTGGGCCTTTTTTTTACCAGAGTGGTTACGGTAATAGCATAGATATCGTCTTACCAGATCCCTCTCTGGTTTAGATGTCCTTGAACTCTTGGGGGGCTTAAAGCTGAAGGTGGATTAATACACATGTTAGGTAATAGTCATTGATATTTCTTACCAGATCCCCTCTGGTGGATGCCCTTGAACTCTTGGGTTGGGGGCTTAAGCTGAAGGTGGGATTATACCAGAGTGGTTATGATATTAGCATAGATTCTTGTCTTACCAGATCCCTCTCTGGTTTAGATGTCCTTGAACTCTTGCCATCCTTGACAGGTTCTTGTCTTCTTTGGCATCTGGAGGCTTCGCCAATTGAGCGATCCAACCTCACCCTTCATCAGTCGCTTGTTATCTATTTAAATGGAATGACCCAATTAAAAGTGCAAACGAGAGATTTTGAGGCATCCAAACATTGTGTCATATAGACCTCGTATTTTGCTACCGAAATGTCTTAAGAGAGAGAAAAAGGTTTAATTTTGATTTGCTTTATTTCAGTAGAAACTAGGCTGAATTTCACATATTTGCTTCCTCACAAAATTAGAAATTTCACCATTTGTTTGTACCAAAGAAACACAGTTTCTCAGCTTAATCCTTACCTATGGGTATATTTTTTAATGTAAAGCTTACACCAGGGCACAACAAGAATTTTCACATTTTTTCGGGACACCTGGTTATTTGAAATCTCTGTTGCACCTTTAATTATACAAAGTTTGATCTTGATTTTAATGACCTTGACCCAATATTCTTGCCGCAGTTTTCCGTCATAGTTAAATTCATCTTGCAATAACAGCTAAAACCTTTCATTTTTTTTAATTCTTTATATTTTTATGTTTAAAATTAATATTTATCGAACAAAATTTATTTTCTGATGGGGTTGGTGTCTGAAAAAGCATAACTTTTTGGGAACAAAAGTATTATTAAGTCAAAGGATGTCTATAAAGGAAATCCCCCCCGCATAACATCCTACTTTTCTCACTAATTTTCCTTGTCATTTTCTAAAAATCAAAATAAATTCCATTCTAGGATGATGTTTAAAAATAAATTTTCTAACACAAACAAATAAGGTCAAGTGTCAAGGTCAATGAAATTGGTTGCCAGATTGTGATACAATTAAAGGTCAATTGAAAGATTTCACATCACAGTGTCCCTAAAAAAATTGAAAATGTTTTGCACTAATGTCAAGCTTTTTATCAAAAATCCCATGGTGAAAAGATAAGCTGAGAAATATTTCTGTCCCGTTCAAATAATGTAACTTTCTAATTTACTATAGGACCAAATTTTCTAATTCAGCCTGTTTTATATTGAAAAAACCGCAACAAAATTGCCTTTGTTTTTTCACTTTCAATGTCAGCCAAATACAAAGTAAGAAATCTATTGGGGTCTTATGAACTCACAACATATGACAATATAATGGATGCCCCCAAATCTCTCTTTTCATATGAAAGTACGCTGCTGGACCATGTCGACCCTGTTTGACTTTTGAATACATTTGAATTAGATCAGCTGATTCTGACTCTTTTATAAGTTTTCCTTACACAATAAAATAATCTTTAATTGGGTTTTAACTATATATAACTAGATAATATTATTGATTGCTTATTGGAACCGTGGCATACCGAGGCAGTCGATCAGAGGGGGCAGAATTCGCAAGTCATCCGACCAGAGGGGTGGCACAATTCATAACTTCTCAATTTTGCTCCAATTGAGTCTGGACTTGATCAAATGTAGCAATGTGAAAATTTCCAAATTTACATTAAATACTGAAATTGAACAAAATTCCAGAATAAGATAAAGTAGTATTTTGTCCGATATCATGTTTGTCCCCCCCCCCCAAACTTTTTTCATAGCCGTGGGTCTACTATTTTCTGAGACCGAAGGAATTACTAACTTAATTACCTAAAGGTGCTATTACAAGATCTTTTTTCAAATGGTTTCACACTGAACCCACACACACTGACAATATCCTTCCAAATGTTTTCCATACCTTTCTCTAATGCACAGGCACACAATAAACACTACAGGCCTGCATATTTCAGCATGGATAGGACATGCCACCTAAGAGCAACAGCGAATTCAAACTTAAATGGTGCTTGTTCCGATCGTCTTTAGGACCCCCTGATTTGGCCGGAATGTTGTATGAAAATTTGATATCAGATGAAAAGGCCTATTTTTTTCTTATGTTGTCCTAAATTTCAGCTGTTCAAATCCATTCTTCTCAAGATACAATAAAAAACTACAGTTTTAAGGTGAACCATCATATTAGCACAGTAGTGAATAATGGCGTTGCTGAGCTATACAGTATCGCGTCTTAGCATCAAAACCGAAAGTTTGGTTCCCACTTGATGGTCGTGTGTACTGTGTCAGGCTTCTCATATCAAGTAGAGAACAAGATCGGAACAAGCACCTTTAATGGTAGAGGGCACTCTTACGCAATATGGAGGTTACACACCGATTGACTACGGCTAGGACTGGTCACAAATATTTAAATCTAATGAACGTTATTGGAAATTACACTATTTTGCAGCGGGGTTTCACTAACTCACTGATTTTTACGTCAATAATTTATTCAAAATTATCATGATATTACCAAGATGGATTTAACTTAAGGTTTAAGATGAGATTTGTAATGAAACTGAACATCCATAGTAAATGCACGTATCATTCCCCAAATTACCGTTTGTAAATCCCCAATGCCCAAATTAAGCAAGTCTTGCTCTCACCCCTGTATTTCATGGTTTAAATACTTTTTCAACAGATTGGTGGCAATCCCCCCCAGTCAAGGGCGGGGATCCAAATACTTATAAATGAAGCCACTAATTTTGAGCGTTTTATGTTTTAAACATGAATCACAGATTTCCACAAATATTCTTGGTTTTAATAAGAAGCGAATGAAAAAGTATTTTGTTATCAATGTATAGGTCATATCACAGCGAGGGTTTTTCTTTTGGAAAAGGGACCACTTGCGGATATTATCCATGCATTTTCACATATTGCCAAGTTGTCATTTCACACATACTGGCCTGCTAAGCATGAACTTCAGTCATGTAGTGAACGTAAAATTCTGGTGCGGCTTTGTCGACATCTTTTCGACTCAGGATTTCTGCCAAAGCTGAAATGTAAAATAGAAAAATAGTGCATGCTGAAATACAAATTATGAGGAAAATGCCCAACACTGAAAAAAAATACAGCATTCATCGAACGCATCTGACGTCTGCTGTCGCGGTTTGTGACTGGGGACAAAGGTCATATGAGGTCAACAACATGTGGGTCACTACCCAAGGTCCGTTGTATGCGAGTGTCATGAAAATGTGTGCATACAAGTAACAAGGCAATTATGTTAGCCAAAAAAAAATAAGTTTGTCTCAGAAGAAATGTTGAAAAATGTACTGCGAAATGCGTGGTTTTTTTTTAGAAAAATGCTAATGCAAAATGCGGTTTTTCTTTTCTTTAATGCATTTTTTGGCCCACTTTTTTCAATTTTTCGGCCGCTTTGTGGCCAAATTTTCATTTTTTTCCTGAATTTTTACCAAAAAAAAATTAAAATGAGTAAAAACCTAAAAAAAAAATTATGCGGTCAAAAAGCAATTTTAAACATAATGCGCGAGGTCTTCTGAGACAAACTTGTTTTTTTTTCTTGGCCTAACATTTGGGTCAATAAAAAAAAATCACCCAGGAACGCTCATCAGTAAGGATCCTGATAGGGATCCTGGGTTGAAAACAAAAGGTGCCCTACTGGTTCCTGGGCATTTCCTGGTAGGATGCTGCTAGGGATAGGGAATAACAGCCATTCCCTACCAGGAAATTTCTACCCAGGCAAGCTACCCAGGCAGTACCCAGGACATCAATCAAAGTATTAGTACTAATCCTAATTGCTCCCACTTCTACAGGTTTTAGCCCGCATGGTCCCGAAGCCGGTTGGTCCCGGCAATTAACACCTCTATTGTTCCTATTGTTCCCATCGTAATCGAAAGGTCTAGTAGCCCGGTTGGTCCAGGCAATTAACGCACTCCCGCCCCGCCGATTGGAATCACGGTTTGAACTAAGTTCAAAAAGACAAAAAAGACTGAAGTAAAAGTAAAATGCTAAACAAAATTAAAAGAATATCTTGTTTAAAGAAAAACTTGTTTAAGTCAAGTGTGACTCTCCTTTTTTAAATTTTGTCTTTTTTTCATAAAAAGACTGAAGTACAAGTAAAATAAAGGAATATCTTGTTTAAAGAAAAATTTGTTTAAATAAAGTGCTACTTTCTATTTTTAATTAAAATCATAAAAAAAAGGCTGAAGTAAAATTAAAATGCGAAAAACATTTTAAAAGAATATCTTGTTTGAAAAAGAAAAGAACAACCACAATGTGGACACAAGTTTTTTAAATATATTTTCCTTCTATCAAAGTGTGACTTTCATTAGACTGGACTTAAAAGACTGAAGTAAACATTTTAAAAGAATATCTTGTTTAAAGGAAAACTTTTTTACATCAAACCTATATTAATACAAGCAAAATAATAATCTTTCTTAAGCAAGTTTCTAAATATAAGCACTGTTAAAACATAAAGTAAATAACAGACACAATGCATCATGTGGACACGACATTGGCGAAGATAACAGAAGTTGATTGACAGCGGCACAAAACCACTCATGTAGTTAATCCGGTGATTAAGCCACTGATAACTAATTGCCGGGACCAACCGGCCTCGGGAACCAACGGTGTAACGCCCTTCTACACACTCCACAAAGCCATTAAATGATTGACATTTAATATTAACTTTCAAGTGTCAACCATCTTAAGCATTTTACATTTTTATGAATGTATATAGAGCAGTAAATTACATATTGAATCCATACAACATTGTACTTGCATACAGTCACAGTGAGTGATTGTACACAAAATGAATAGCAAATTATTATCAGATGCGAGTCTGTATAATATTAAAAATGCGTACTACTTGAGGGTTCCAAAAATGTGTGGCAGAAGACAGTAGGTGTGCACATATTTAGGGTAGGTACTGCCTTTTGCATTTTAAGTGGAAAATGAATTTCTGTCGACGGTTTTGGTTAGAGGGAGCGGTATTTGGGGCTATAAATGTAATGTGTTGAAGTCTTTTCCAAGGCCAAAAGGCTTGTTAACATTGTGTTATGGTGTTGGAAAAAGGTTGATTCAAGTTATTTCAAGAAATGAAGTACATTGTACATACATCAAGACACTTGCCAATGTGGAATATTCCATGTTCCTAATGGGGGTATCATATTGAGGTAATGTATAATGAGTGTGCTCGGAGAGAGGTGGTGAATAAGATGTCTCAAACAATATTGGAAATTTGAAGGCATCTGGGGATGATTAGAACAGAGATTTTAGATGTGTTACTGAAGGATATAAGTTGTTTTTTATCGGACCCGATGTTACCTGTTTTTATTTGCAAGATGGTGTCAATTTGCATTGTGGACTGAAGAATGTGGAAGTATCAAGGATTCAAATCCAATATCCCATAATACATTGTGTAAAGTTATCCTAAATAATGCTAATAAATAGTGTAACATCACGATCTGTACATGCAGTCAAACCAAGTTTGAGTTTGCTTCATGATCTATCCTACTATGAGGTGACATCAATATTTACATACGCAACTTAGCACCTGGTCTACTGACGTGATCGAAGTGCGAAAGACATCACATACAGCTAAAGCACTACATGTATGCAATATGCTATTTATACTGATTGAGCTCGAATTTTAAAAGCACAAGCCCTAAAGGTGCGCACGCATACTGCCGGGCAGCGATTTGTTTCTTGCCCGGCGGTGACGTCACATGTCACCTCATCTATAGTAACACCAGGTTTTATGGGGTCGATGCACCGTAAAGCACAAAGGCCATTTTGTGGAGAAATTACAACCTTCCCAAGTTCCCACACAGTAAAGAATAGTACTAGAGGGCAGTTGAGGTCACATACAAAAGTGTACATTGTACAAGATCGTGCTGTCATATCTGCACACACAGGATTTTGGAGCATTTTGGCACCAAATTTTGTCTGTAACTCAGCTCATACTTGGGCTACGTAAAAGGAAAAGTAATTTTCTTTGCAGTGCAAACACTTTCAGATTAAAATAATGATCCTATAAAATTTGTGAACATTCTTAATTGAGGTCACAGCGATTTTGTTGCCTTCTTGTGTACAAGAAAATAACGCATGTTGACGTGACCTCCTGATAGACTGACAGCCCTGGGCAGAAAATGATTGAGCAACCTCAGGCTATACGACGATGTGATCAAGGATCGAAGAAAGATGATCATGTCTCAATCAAGATGGTGGGCTACTGTTTATAAACCCATAAATAAGCTTGAGTGACAGCTCTTAGTGTGTCCTGCCCTCGGCCCTTTCATGGCAAATGGGCGTAACTCAAGTTACACCCTTTTGCCTTGAAAGGGGTCATCCTGCAAAAATAATGCATTATGGGATACTTATTTTAAAAAAAATATTTTTTAGCATTAGTTAGGCTCAACATTTAAAAAGAAAAATGTATCCCATAATGCATTGGTATTGCAGGGTGGCCCTTTCAAGGCAAAAGGGTGTAACTCAAGTTACGCCCTTTTGCCATGAAAGGGCCGCCCTGTTGTTAGCCTTCTGTGTGGAACATAGTCTGACCATTCAGTGTGCAAATTCTGTTTTAATAGCATGCCAATTGCCATAGCAAAATGCTAACTGCTACACAAATTTAGGCTTGTTGTATAGCATTTTTTACAATGCTAAATATAAAAGCATCCCATTTTTGATAAAATTGTTAAAAACTATCATTAAATACGCGGAAGAAGAAACATGCATCGCGCACTAGAACAATTATAACATAACATGCACAGGCTCACACATCTGAGAAAAAATCTCAGACGTATGCGCCTGTACGGGGACTCGAACCCCGGACCTCTTGCTTTCTTGGCGAGTGCTCTACCACTGTTAAAAACTGCTACACAAAATTTTCGAAGGAATTTGCACACTGCACGTTTTAGCATTCTCCCCGTATCCTGACTTAACACATTTCCTACTGTGCCACTGTGTAAAAATGTACCTCTTTTGACAGCTTCTGAGGAGTCACAAACACAGAATTACGACTTCAGACTCGCCAGTTCCAGAGCTGCCAACATTAAGATTTTGGAATCGGAGATTTGACCTTGGAATCAGGGAGATTTGATTGGAATCAGGGAGATTTGATTAGAATCAGGGAGATTTAAAAAAAATAGCGAGCGTTTCACAGTGTAACACGTAGGTCCTCAAAAGGGATACAGCCAATAGATTTTGTTGTCTTACAGATCAATTGACAATTGAAAGCTTCCCCATTAACGAACTGTCAGTAGGAACTTAATCCATTTGATTCTTTTTAAAAGTATGACATGAAAAGGTTGAGG
Source organism: Ophioderma brevispina (assembly GCA_023653785.1). Classification (NCBI taxonomy): domain Eukaryota; kingdom Metazoa; phylum Echinodermata; class Ophiuroidea; order Amphilepidida; family Ophiodermatidae; genus Ophioderma; species Ophioderma brevispina. The sequence continues at coordinate 1,413 of JAMKCH010031477.1, read as the reverse complement.
CAAAAGTCAACTTTAAAGGTTCATAACTTGAAAACGGAGCCACCTACATACTTATGAACTCCATCATGAAATAAAGCCCTTTAAAATAAAGCTTTCCTGAAAAAAGTTGACAGGGCTCCGCCGTCTGACAGCCCCGTTTAAGGAACTGTCGGTAAGAACTAAGTCCATAGGAGATTTTTTAAAAAATGAAATGAAAAGGTCAAAGTAAAAGTCAACTTTACAGGCTCATAACTTGAAAACGGAGCCACCTACAAACCTATGCATTCCCTAAAAAAATTTACAGGGCTCCGCCGTCTGACAGCCCCATTTAAGGAACTGTCTGTGGGAACAAAGTCCACAACCAGGAACTAAAATAATTATAACACTTATGCATTCATAGCATTGATGGAGCAATACTAAAAAAGCAAACAAATTCACAACAGGTTCATCTTGTAGGCCTATATCCCTTTGCACCACTGGAGTTAATTTGTTAACACTTTAAGACAGAACATATAGCAGTTAAATGGTTAAATATAAAAATATTAATGGCTGGTCCATCCGAAAGTCGGGAGAAAAACGATGTCGGAAACCCTTGGAAAAGACTTTGTAGACTTAATAATCTTGTCTTTTTAATTCACTTTATATAGACTATTAATATTATCCCTTTTGCCTAACATTGTGTTACTTGTTATACATTTTATTTTTTATCTCAATCACACGATCACTTTCCGTATTTTTTACTCGAAAAAGGTACTTGCCGAATGTTGGCATTTTGTGGCATTTTGTGACATTTTCGTACATAGTGGTGGCTGTATAAATGCCAACTTGCATTTGGTACGAAAATGACGCAAAATACCGACAATCGGGAAGTACATTTCCCGACTAATAAGACTTTTTTTCTATCAGATGGAAAATCCGGGAGATTTCGGCGCTCAATCGGGAGACCGGGAGATTGAGTTCAATTCCGGGAGTCTCCCGGACAATCCGGGAGAGTTGGCAGCTCAACAGTTCGTTAAAATCATGTTTTCGCTTCAAATTAAAATTATTTCTAAACTTGTTTGCTTGATATTTCACAAATTGTTAGACTTTTTCTAAGACCACTATTTTGGTGCAAAGATCTGGAAATCGCTCAGACATTTGACCTATTTTGCATTAATATTTTAACTTCATTCAAGAATGTTACATTCTAACCAGTTTAATGATTTTCTTTATTAGTATGATGACCTTGTCTGCTTTTCATAATTTTTCAAGCTTGAGGATTTTTTAGTTGGCTAGTTAAAGGGGCATTTTGTGATCCACAGCCCCATCCCCCGACTTACCTAAAAAAAAGCTGAGATTTTTATATCATCTGAACCGTTTACATTAGTAATCCACGTGTACCAAATCTTACGTGCAAATTCGGTCGTATCTGTAAGAAATTCGCAATTTTGTATT
>JAMKCH010031476.1:0-17024 GCA_023653785.1 Ophioderma brevispina | reverse complement strand
TTAGTTTCACGTTTTATTCCGTTATCGTATATGGAGCCCCGGACTGTGGCTCCCGCCGGACTATATCTGCTTTCACACCGGGTTAGAGACCGTGTATTTTCGTCTTTATTTAATTCAATGCTCGCCAGTTTCTCCGAGTTGATCCTATATAATATTTGTCTAATAACTCTCTCGGGTTGTATAATTTGCTTGATCCTCGCGTACATTGATTCTGCTAGAATCATGCATATAGGTCATCTTCTTCTAAATACATAATAAGCATAATTTATGGTGCTTTTCATTGTTTGAAAAATAATGTATTGATTAGTTTCATGTATGATAAAGCATTAACACTGATCTGTACAATATTCTTTTGTTTGAAAACAGTTTAATCCCACAATGATGCTACACGACTTATACCTTTAGTTTATTGAACCTTCAAGGGAAAATGGCCCAAGTATTATTTTATCCTTTGTGTTCAATTGACAATATCTACGGTTAGGGTTCATCAAATTGGATGGAATAAAAACGAGGATTTAGCTTAGGAATTGTTCTAACAAATAACGTCAACAAATTAATGCACTTGCCTCACAGAAATGCACAGTATTTACTTTTGTAAAATAATTTTTAGTTTGATTCTATATTTTTTTGAGGGGGGGGGGCAGTCTGTATTACCGTACGAAAAACAAACACATAGCAGATCGATTTGCATAGGTCAGTCATGTGGAATAGGAAAGCACTTCTGAGCTGAAGGTTTGTGTTTTGGATCTTTACGAATGGCACACATCTCTTGCAATAATTAAAATAGTTTTAAATTTGCAGATAAGTATTGTGTCTTCATATGGTACCCATACGAGCTTACAAAGCAGTGTACTGCAGACAAATAAATAGTTAATAAAGCCGTCTCCTGAAGGCATTCGCTCATTTCATCGTTATTCCAATTAAATGAAAATTACAAATTTAATATGAATTAAAATTCAAACAGTTCAAGGCCAAATTCATATTCATTTACATGTTACCTGTTCCGCTTCTTTGTTGCAGGAATTGGCGGTGCCTTGATTTTTACTCCTAGTGTGGCGATGTTGGTCCCCTACTTTAAGAAGCGATATGTGCTCGCTAACAGTATTGCTTTCTGCGGATACAGCTTTGGTCAAACGACAATGCCACGGATCTGTCAATTCCTTGTCGAGGTTTGTATAACGATGCGATATAATGACTTAATTGTTTAGACGTAATTAGCCTAATGGGCTGTTGTTGTGGTAGTAACTTTTAAAACTAAAAAAACTTTAAAAACCTCATAAATTCCACGTTTTAAAGATAAATCCCGCAAGAGAAAACGTACATATTTCTTTGCTTTAATTACACTGTTTCTGCAGATTTATGGATGGCGAGGGGCAATACTAGTTCTGGCAGCCATTTTGTCTCATTTGTTTGTTTGCGCAGCTCTTCTGAGACCCAGATGCTCAAAAAGTACTCCGGAAGATAACGAAGTAAAGCATGATACCGTCTCAAATTCTCACACAACACAAGGTGTCTGGAGTACTGCCGCCAGTGGTTCCATATTTGACAGTTTTTGGAATACCACAACAACTTCACAAGGTCAACAACAAGATAACCATGTAACATTTTCAAACTCTGAGAAGTCGCATATTGTCAAACATAAATGGGCATTTTGGAACTCATGGAAGTCGTGCTTGTTTAAAGTCGCCACGTTTTTAAAGGAAATATACGGTCTATCAGTTCTCGGAACATCCGGTTTGTTTGTTTTGACACTATTGAGTACTTTTGCGGGAAGTATAGGATGGTTTGTGACTTTTGGCCTCCTCGTTGCCCGCGCTGTAACTTCAGATATATCACGGAATAACGCGGCTTTCTTGGTTACAGTTATGGGTATTGGAGGTTTCACTGGACGAGCAGGGCACGGAATTCTAATAGATAATGGCTACGTCAGCAGAGAAATCCTATTCATTGCATCATTTGGAGTGACCGCAATCTCGAGTCTTCTAAATCCATTACTGGATACATTTCCATCATTATGTGGATTTGCGCTAGTGTTTGGTGTTAGTCAAGGAACAGCGAGTACACTTGTGTATGCTATTTTGAAATTACAAGTTGCGACCAGTGAAGCCGCTGCGTCGATATCATTCGGAACACTTGCTATCGGCCTTGCCAGTCTAGTGGGAATCGTTTTAGCGGGTAAGTTTAAAAACGTGACATTAATCAGTGTGTAACATCGTCATTCATTCCAAAATGGATCCCAACTTCCAAACACACATATAAAATACATCTTTATACAAATGGTTAATGGATTTGGATGGATTTAAGGGATTTATTTAAATGCAATTTGGTAGCCATATTGGAACAGGCCCGCATTTTGGATTCAATCTGACATATATCGATTACCATGATTACTGTGGATTACACAATCGTATTTTCTTAATATTTCTAGTATACCATTTTTGGGGTTTGCTTCACAACTCAACCAACGGATGTCCGAAGGTAGCGAGCGGCCGTTAAACCAACTTTTCCTTTTTTAAGAACAGTAGAAACCATGATATACTAGTCGCAGCCATCGGCGCGAAGCATTTTTTTTTAACTTTGGGACGTACCGCTGTGGTTGGGCGCCTACCTATTTTCCTCTCCGGTGGCGAAAATTCTTATTAATTATTTCGGGGTAACTTTATCACTACGTTAAGTCATTATGGCATTTTTGAACCAATTTGAACATCGCGGTTCACAAGACTGGAACTTCCATTTGTGTAGACAAAAGTAGGCCTAAAAACAACCAAAGAATTTTTAAAATGTTTAAGGTTTCTTTAATGTTTAAGGGGGTGTGGGAGGGTGTACCTCTTCCGCGATAAGCGGGAACCCTTGCAATTTTATTATTTTCCAAAGCACGTTTCACGTGAAAATTGGATGGAACAAATTTTGAAAGTTAAAAAAGGATCACTTATCATGAAATATATTTATAAAAGATCAACAGTCTTAAAAAGTAAAATTGAGTTAATTTTAAGGTTTATATTGAACGAAGCCAACATAAGTCAATGACCTTGTAGAGTTCAAATATGAAGCGACAAGCGTTGCATGGGAAGGTGGCTCCCTTTCTCGGAAAATGGTTCTTTTTTCTCGTGAAAATTTGATGGAGACACTAGTCTTGTCAAAGACCGCCTCGAACCAGAATCTCCAGAGCACGTCGAAGGTGAACCTGCGGCCGAGCGGAGCAAGGCGTCCTTTGCCAATAGGGATAGTTCTGTGCAAGCATAGTGTGTCAATAAAGTATTATTTTAGTCATCATAGGGGGATTGTACCTCATATTTGATGCTCGTGCCAATATTCTTGCAACGAACCCTTTCTTTTCACAACAAGATAAATGCCCGAGTAACATAAAACAATGCAGCCAGTATAAAATATGTATTGCCCAATCAGAAGTCCCAGGAAAGTGTCGGAAGTTTTATCCCGAAAATAAAGAAAAACAACACAACACAAAATAAAGCGGAAAGGCGATGCGCAAGAGGCTCACCATGACGGGCGCTCTACAACATCGTCTGCAGAGACTTTAGGGAATAAAAAAAGCGCACGCCCTTAATGAAACAGGAGACAATTTGAAATTAGCAAAGGTTCCTTTTATAATAATAATAGTCATTTTGATCAACGTCTTAAAACGTAAAATTGAGTTAATGGGTAGGGTTTAATGTTTCTAATCAACCATAAGTCAATTGCTTGTGCTTGGAGAGGTCCTTGTATATGAAGGGGCAGGGGTGGATGTGGGAGGGGTGCCACTATGGCGAAGCGCAGAATCCTTGCATTGTTTCATTTTCCATGATGCACATTTTTTCTTGTGGAGATTTGAATGAACATATTTGAAATGTTAGCAAAATCCTAAGATCAAAGGCCTTCAAAAAGTAAAAATAGTTAATTGGTAAGTCAATCGAGCATGGAGAGGTCATAAAGCGCCACGGGGTGGGCGAGAGGGTTCCTCTAACCTAGCAATGTTTGCTTTCCAAAACACATTTTCTCATACAAAAATTGATAGAACATTGTTAATTTTTTAAGGGTTACTTTATAATGCTTATAGCAAAATAACATATATAGAATATATTATAGTATATAATGTTTTTCATCTTGATAGAAGAGCCTTCACCCCAAAACCCCATCTGTAAAAAGTTTCGCGCCGATAAATTTCAATCAGTTTTGATGTGAAGCTAAAAACCGCGTTTCATAAACCCCATAGAGTGTAAAATTAATAATTGGTCAACCAAATGGGCCATATTTGCTCATAACGTCCAAACCAACATCATTTACCCTAGATTTCACATGGTAAATGAGAAAACTGTAGCTAAGCTTCCTTCCCTGATATAACATTTTCGACACTGCCGGTAAATGGTGGTGGATGCCTGGGGAGCAGGCTATTAGCGATCGGCCATGGACTTTTAAACACCCTAGTCAATTGCTTGTGGGGGAGGTGAACCCCTAGAAATATTTGTTTTCTAAAACATAATTTCCATGCAAATATTGATAGAACAAATTTGAATTTAGCAAAGGGTACTTCCTGTCATTGGACGACTGTATCGTGTGTTTTCGCTTATGAGAGATCTGCAAAGAAGCAGCAACAAACAATCGGCCTATTATTTCAGAGAATGACGAATAACGATGGTATCATTTCCGGGGGCACTCCCCTTTTGGAGGTGACTGCGGATGCAATGCTGTTAAGACCCCCAATTCAGCATCGTTGTCACTCAGTGACCATTATTTTTTGAAAATGTCACCATATTGCCCAGTCAACACCCCTAGTTTTTTGGTATTATTTTGAAAATTTTCATACCCAGAGACCCCTATTTTTTGTAGAAAATTTTTGTAAAAGTTCACCCAAAGACCCCATTTTTTTAAAAACATTTAGAGCAAGAAATTCTGTAAATTTGGTTCTAACGGGAGGCAGTAATTCATTACTTTGCTGGACAACCAGAACAGGAGGCGCCATTGTTTATTAGACTTCTGCCAATTTTGCTGTTGTGAGCGACGCGACGTCCATTCATTGGATAAACCAGTTTAAGGGCTCCCATTGCTGTTTAGACCTTTTGCATTTTTCAACGTATTCAAAGGACGGCAGCAGTTCTTGACGCCCTAGACCCATTAGTTCATTACATTATTGCTTAGCCAGAAAGTGGCAACGTTATTAGACTTAAAATTCTTAAGGCTCATTAATTCATACTTTATTGGATAACCAAAGAATATGGGCGCCGCTGCTTGTTAGACCTCTACAAATTTCTTCTAAGGGCGGCGCATCATTTATAATTCATTGGTAATCACCAGAGAAACTTAGGGTCAGCATCGACGTATGCAAATTTTGCTTCTAGTGGGCGGCAGCAGTTCATTACTTTCAAGTTGTATCCCTGTGCAATTTTTGTGTCCATATGGTGGCAGAGTGTAACATAGTGGTAGCCTTCACCTACGTGCTTTTTGCGTTCTTTTGCTCTTCAAAGGGGCGGCAATCAATTTTATTCCATTGGTATGACTTGTATTGAAGTATAGAGGTGCCATTACAATACTTCTTCCGTAATGTTTCTTTTTCAAGAAGGGCGGCAGCAGTATGACAGGGGTTTTTTGTTATTGCTTTATATAGACGTCCAGCATTTTTGTTTTCAAGTTCAAGGGCGGCGTCAGTTTTTCTTCACCATGTTCACACTGGACGCGCAGGAAATGTGGGGCGCACTAGAACATTTGGTGTGTTGACGTTCGGACTTTCAGTCAGTCGTTGCATTTAAGAGGAGCCACCTCCTTTCACTATACTTCTTGCCAAGTATGCTCTAAGAGCGGATCATTTATTTATAAACTTTTTAATGGTGAGGGGCGCATTTTAATAACTAGAGTTCTTCAAGGCCGGTTCGTTTCCAAGGGCGTCATTGCGAGTTATTGGTAATTTCGTAATGGTTGTTTCTGAATTCGAAGGGGGGGGGGGCGCCAAGGCGAGGGGCAAATATTGGGACGTACTTGTACGTTCTGTCCGCCCCGGTTCCGACGCTAATGGTCCGCAGCGAGCGATTTCTGCTCGTTGTAGCATGCGTAATACATGATCTTGGGTCAAAATCCGGTGTTTGCGGCATCCCAATCGCTCGCTGCGACTAAGTATAAACAAGGCGAAAAACGGGGGCGGAACCATGAAAAACGAGATTGAGTTTTGAAGCACCGCCTCCAATTGATTCATTCATAAAGTCCTGTTTTACGAATCATTTCGTCGGCTTCATCACATGCTGATCTATCTCACAAATACGTGTTTCGAGAAAATCGCAATTGAAATCCTCCTTCGTAATACGCTCGAAACATACCGATTGCGTCATTTACTACCAGGCAAAAGGAAATATCATCAAGAAAACACTTCAGAGTTTTTAATTCAGTGAAAAATAAATCCTGGTTATCTAGCCAACACTGTTTAATATGACTGTAAATTTATAGATCAGTATGTGACGAAGATTTTTTTGTTTTTCCAAACGATGTCTGAGATAGAACACAGATAGACCAGTATGTGACGTATTCATCACCGTATTATAAAAAAAGGCGCAATTGTCGTATCAGTGCATCACATAGTGATCTATGTCAGATAGCGCTGTACGTGACGCAGATTTGATATAGATCGGTATGTGATGAAGATATATGTATCTTATCGATTTAGATTTCTTAGATAGAACACAGATAGCTCGGTATGTTAAAGTACGCATGTACGTTGATTTTAGTGCATCACATAGTGATCTATGTCAGATAGCGCGGTTTTGTGAAAAAAATAAATTTGAATTAAATGCACATAGATCAAATTTGCTAATTAATATCTCATTAATTAAATAGAGTCCAAGTCTGAAACTCTGTAATTATGAAGAGTTCAACGTCATATTAACAATTCCGAATTTTCTCAAAAATGTTAGAAATATGAGATAGAACAGTATGTGATGCAGCCGACGATTTGTTTTATTTGCAGGATGGTTATTTGACCAGACTGGGAACTATGACGCATCGTTTTACTTTGCCGGGTCGTCCATTCTTACAGGAACGTTATTACTCATCGTAGTGTATGTCATTGATCAAAAGAGGAAGAGAACTCAGGGAGATGCAATTGCAAAAGTTATCGTCGAAAATGGTTGAACATAAAATATAACGAGTTTGGTAGACCATTATAGCGTATTCCCTCATTCCTCTTTCATAACGCAATTAGTATTTTTATAGATTTATTTAATAAGACGGATTGGGCGTCTAGTTTGGAACATCGTGAGCTAAGAAATCCATGGTTTGGCATTTGGGGAATTTATTAAGCTTATAAAATTTGGAGGATTACATAAAGTGATATATAATAAAAAGTTTAAAAAAAAAAAAGGTAAACTTTCTTTAAAGGGTCCACTCCGATAATATATCTTTGTTTGATTTGTTGTTGGAACTTAAAAAATTGCATGTCTCAAAATGACCAAAATGTCAGTTAGAACCTTGCCAATTTTCAGCTCACGACTTGTTGAATGACGCGTCATTAAATAATTGAACTAAGTTCGCGGTCAAGGCTTTCCAAGTGTTCTGATTTTCAGAACATATTATAAACTATGAAAACACAATACCAGGGGGGCGGGCGGCCAGCAATCCAAATTGCAGACGTTCGCATTGGTTTAAAACGTAAAGCGAAATGCTGACGAAAACATCTGGAATTTTATGTTGTCAAGAAATATTTTTTCTTATTCTTAAAACCGTTGGAGATGAAGAATCACCTCCACTGGAAGGAAGGATTTATTATCTGACATTTTTTGCATGAATATCGAAACGAGGACGAGGTCGTAGGGGGTCATGGAAGGCACCCATGACCGACCCACATCAAAGCACCCAAATTGTGTTTGTGGTTTGCACTCAGTATGCTGTAATTTCTTTTAACATTTTTTGGTGAGTTGCTATAATGAATGAGGCTGGCCGCCACCCGCCTGGCAATAAACAGCAATTTTTGAAGTGCCCCCCTCCGAGTTTTCACCCCCAAAATTTGATATTTGCACAGTTATGTGATAATTTTCTAGGAAAAACTTACCTGGGAAACGGGAATGCTAAAAAAATGCGTATTGATCATAAAACTAAAGCCATTTTGTTAATTAAAATTGGTTATCCCAGATTGTACATAGACGGCCAGAGAGCTGGAAATGACTAGTTTATGTCCGTCCATGATGAAATAGTGCACCTCAAGAAAAATGACCTCTAAACTTGACTTGCCTCAACCAAAAAAAAAACTAAGGATGAGCGGAAAACACTTACAGGTCGCTATTTCCCGGCTAATATTTTCATATTGGAAGGCCTTTTCCAACAGCCGTTGAATAATTATGGAGATCCCGATATGATATTCTTAATATCAAAATTCCTGCGTTTGCAACACATAGACATTTCGAGCTAAACCATTCACAGGTACATTTTACTAGCCATTTACCCCAATGCAACCGTGTACAAAAATCGTTTTTTTTTTTTTAAATTGGTGCGCTCCTCAAATATGTGCTATTATTGCTTAAGTGAAAATGTAGGTTTGCCCCTTGTGTCCAATTGTGATACGTATAAAGTACTCAAAGTTACATGGATGAAGTATAATAAATCCTAGCGCCTAGCTCTTGCCTGCTGGAATAAAATAAGAGTGGAAAAGTGGATCTGTAAATAAGGGCTATACGTCGCGTCCGGAAAGGTGTAGTCGTGTCACAGATTCGAAAGATATTATCTTAAGTAGTTACTGCGCCGAGAGGGATTAAACGTTATCAGTCCGGATAGCTGAATGCATGCAAATGAAACTAAATCTCAAATATCTCCGAGAAACGAATGGGTCTTTTTTATGGATTTTTGTATACAGAGGGTCCGTTTTACTATTGTTTTGTTTTGGATAGGGTATGTATCGTATGTGTCTGAACCTATAGAACCAGCGAGAAAATTGAACGTTTTGTCGGGTACTTCGGTGCTCGCAAACACGGAAAAGTTAACACGCAATCGCTACGGGCCGCATCCCTTTTCCAACAATACCTTTCGGTATTATTCCAGTCTTGAGATTTTTCAATTTTAGAAACAGGATATACGTACTTACCGGACCGCCGTATAAGGCTACTATAACGTCATACAAACGTCACTTCCGGGTCAAAACCAACACCAGCATCTTGGTAGACGTTTCATGTAGAAGTCCCATTGATGCAAATGAGGTATTACAATTGATTCCGTCATGCGCTGTATGACGTTGTGCAGTAGTGCTTGACGGAATGAATGGCAATACCTCATTTGCATCAATGAAACGTCTACCAGCATCTTGCGACGCGTTCTCGAAAACGAGAAAAGGACCGTTTCGCTCTGGTCAGTTGGGATGTATTATTCTTCACATTTACCACTTTTGCGATGTTAGCTCTAAAAAAATCGGTGTTTAGATAAAATCCGGATGATGTTGAGGTGCGAAATGTAACAATGACGAAATTTCTACTCATTCGTCTCCATGAATCTTTAAATCACGGGTGTGTGACATACCAAATATATATCTGTAGCAGGGAACTATTATGTGCATGAGCTTTATTCCATAAGACTATCTGATAGCAGTAAGCGGTAAAAAATATCTCATATTTTCTTGCAAGCTAGCACTTGTATTACCTGAGGTAGTATTGTCCACTGTTGTCATATCTGTGGTGGCATCCACAGTGGTTGGTACTTCAATAGTTTCTGAAGTAGTGGAAGAGGAGTTTCTTTTGAAAAGAAAATGGCAGCTTTAACAATCTGAAAATATATTTAAATTCTTGAGTTCATGCCATTTATAGCAAGTGTTTTCGTTTTGTTATTTTGTTTGTTTTGTTTCTCTCACTCTTTTCTGTGTGTCATGTTGTTTTTTTATTCCACATTACCATGATTCATTACTTAAAACTTGAGAGAGGCATACGTCCCGGGGGGGGGGGGGTACTCAGTGGAAAAGGGTAGGTACATATGTGCCGCCGATATAGGTCACATTTTCACCCCTTACTATAACAATGGGTCGTTTTTCTCACCATGCTACTATATTGATGGATCATTTTGAGGTCATTGCTACTATATAAATGGGCCCATTTTTCAACTTTTGGTCGCAATTTACTATGAAAATGGGTCAATTTTTATGATTTTCGGTAAAACTACAATGAAAATGTTGATTTTTTCCGATTTTCAGAAAAGTTGCTATGAAAATGGGCCGATTTTGCTAAGATTATTAATATGAAAATGGTGCGAAATTTCAAAGCCAACTATAAAAATGGGTCGAAATTTCTGAACCAACTAAATGGGTCATATTTTTGTACAATTTGGTCACTATAAACATGGGTCGATTTTTTACCCGGCGGACGCACACCTGTACAAAATTTTGGGTCGAGTACCCTCCCCCGGGACATGGACTATACATGTTTTAGTGGCGTAGGTGATTAAAGGTATATAGGACTATATATTATGCATATACGCGTTTGCAAGTGTTTTAGGATACCTATGCCCGTTTGCAAGTTTCTTAGGGTACCTACTCGCGTTCGCTAGTGTTTTAGTGTACGCCCGCTCATTCGCAAGTGTTTTAGGCCCGCGGTTTTAGGATACGCACGCGCGTTGGCAAGTATTTTAGGGCATACAAGGGAGTTCGAAGTGTATACATGCACGTGCACTCCAAAACACATACTCGGAAGTATTTTAGAGTACACACGCACGTTCGCGAGTATTTTAAAATTCGCACGTGCGTTTGCAAGTGTTTTAGGTTACTCACGCGCATTCGCAAGTGTTTTAGGGTACTCTATACATCACACGAATTTGAAAGTATTTTAGAGTATGTAATCGCATTAGTAAGTGTTTAAGGTATGCACCCGCGATCGCAAGTAATTTAGAATACGAACGTTCGCAGGTGTTTTAGGCAAGCACTCGCTTGGTTTATGGTCTTTTGGGGTGAACTGGGAAGTTTTGTGGAGGTGTGCTAGTACCATTTTAAAAGGCAAACAGCATTTTTTTTTGTAATATAAGAAAAACAAAATGCAATGTCTATTGTATTGTTTTTTGGACAGGGAGACATGCTGACTTTGCATTGTATTTTTAAAAGGAACTGCATTTCTGAATTATACGGTAAATTTTCTTTGATACTTTGTATGGTACCGATACTATTGACGGCTTGTACTTAATGTTTCCTTGTGTTGTGTAAATTGTAAAGGTTTTTGTATGTGTGTAAAAAAAGCACTCGCCTTCTCCATTGTTTTACGGTACTCGCCCTCGTTCGCAAGTGTGGTAAGGTACGCATGCGTGTTTGTGTTCTAGGGGATGCGTTTTAACCATAGAACTATATGTCGTTGGTTTTAACGTATTTAAGGCTACGCACGCATATTAGTAAGTGTAATGGTGCACACATTCGTGTTCCCAATTGTTTTAGGGTACGCACAAGAGTTTTAAAGTGTTTTATGACGCGTTCGCAACAGTAAACATTTGTGAACACTTGTGCGTACCCTAAAACATTTGCAAACGCTTGTGCGTACCCTAGAATACTTGCGCACTTGCACGAGTCCCCTGGCCTAAAGCACTTGGCACCTCGCGTGCGTACCCTAAAATACTTGCGAACGCGCGTGTGTATCTAAAACACTTGCAACGCAAGTGCGTTTCTTAAACACTTGCGAAGCACATGCAAAGTTTTAAACACTTCCGTACATGGATGTGTGCCCCACAACACTTACTAACACGTGTACTTAACCTTAAACAACTTTAAACATGATAAACATATCGTCGGCCGCGTCATATACTGACGTACGCATTTCGAGAAAAACGGCTTTGAAGATTTTGCGATTTTAATTTGTCCCATACTGTCAATTAAAACATATATTTCAATTAAAATCGTCGAAATAGGTTATATTTGAAATATATTTAACTAATCAGCTTCCAATTTATTTAGATATGTGAAATGATGATGTTAATAAAGGACGTCACTATGTGAAAACGACAAAATAGCAATTTCAAAGTGTAAATAACAACGCGCAAATACGTTGTTATGTGATGCGTTTGCGCAAATACGTCTCTATGTAAAGACGACAAAATACAATTCTAACGTAAACTGCAAAATACGTCGCACAAATACGTCACTATGTGATGCGGCGAATACTTCAAAATGCAGATACGATGCTATGGTCCTGCGCAGTATAGATTTTCGACAAATAAGTCGTTATGTGATGCGGACAATTTAACGTTTGGTAAATACGTCATAATTAGTTAATATTTCACTAATTAAACCACTTTGAGGTTTAAAATTTGGTGAATATGTAGAATAGTACAAACAAACGTACATGCCAAGTTTCCCCAAAAAGTCCAGCGGCCGACGATATGTTCGTACCATGGAACACGAAAACGCGCTCGTACCTCTAAACACTTGAGAACGTGCGTGCCTACCGTAAAACAAAGAGAGAGAGCCGCACGGATAAAGCGCAGGATTCATCATCCAATAATTGTAAATCGCGAGTTCGAGCCCCGCTGTGGCCAACGGTTTGGGAGTGGTAGGGGAATATCACGATCTTGTGAATAGGTTAGAGTGCCTAACCTGCTACCCCCTAGATGAAACAAATATGAATTGGTGGATTTCCTCAGATGGCAACACAATGAAGGTAAAGCACTTGTCTTGTGTAAGGGTGCCATATAAAATTAGGCCTACTTTTCATTTAAGAACGCGTACATTTACTCCTACCAGTGAACTTCGTCTCCGGATGCGCTAAATGACACCTTTCCGGTGTGGCAGGAGATATAGTCCCCCTGTAGCCATTGTCCGGAGACCCTAATTCTTGGTTTAAATAGTCCGGGGGATGTGTGAAGCTAGGAACTATAGTCACCCGGACTATGATTTATAGGAATGTTAGTCCTCCACGTGTGAATGAACAGCCGAAGAGGACTATCAGGCCTTACGAATAAATATCCAAGTCCGACAATGGACTACCAGTTATCCTTAGAATTAGTGTCCATTTTCGAAAGTAGGGATTATTAGTCCCTTAGGGATTAATGACCTGTCAGTGGTGGACTATCGCTCCTTAAGGATTAGGGTCTAATTCCGACCTGGACTATATGACCGTGCGTCGCACAAGTAAATTTAGGAAGGGTAAAAGACCATAGATAAGCAGGGGGAAGATATTTGTATAGGTTGTGGGGACACAAGGAGCTTAAAGACTAAGAATAAGTCGAGAATGTGCGTATAGAGGGTACAGGAGCGGTCAAGGGTCAAAGGTGGGCGTGCTGGTGGGTTTAGGACTTATTGTCCATGTCTGAGTTAGGCAGACGAGTTGTCCTTAGGAAGGAATGCCCCTGCCAGATTGGACTTCACTGCAGCTCCTTAGGGATCGATGTCCGATTCCGACGTGGACTATAGTTTCCCTTGGGGATTATTGTGCAGTTTGTACTTGGGCGGACTCTCATTTCTTAGGATTTAATGCCCTGACAGAGGTGGACTATATTTCCTTAGGATTAGCGTCCATGTCCTTGCGTGGACTAGCTTCCCTAAGAAATTCGTGTCCAATCAGGTCTAATATCGAGCCTTAGGATATAATTCCAAGCCCGACGTGGACGGACTCACCAGTTCTTAGAATTATTGTCCATGTCCTAGGAACACTCGTTCCTTAGGAATCGTGTCCAGTCCGAGTATGTTAAAGACTTTATGGAGACTGAACCTACTCTTGAATAAACCCTCACATCATCGTATTTGTAGCCCTAAAATAATAAACGAGTACAACATATGATGACGCATAAGCATAACATATTGATAGTTTTTTTTGTTTTCTCTATTCTTTACCATGAAATCCCCTATGTAAATGGTGTTCCTTAAATTGGGTTCAAATACACTTGTGTACCTAAAAG
The DNA here is from genome assembly GCA_023653785.1 of Ophioderma brevispina. Classification (NCBI taxonomy): domain Eukaryota; kingdom Metazoa; phylum Echinodermata; class Ophiuroidea; order Amphilepidida; family Ophiodermatidae; genus Ophioderma; species Ophioderma brevispina. The sequence goes on along the minus strand of JAMKCH010031476.1, from coordinate 3,203 downwards.
GCTTGTAATTCATACTTTTCAGTGGCGGAGATTTCTGCATGATTTCATTTTTCAGGAGGAGGCTCTTCTATCCATTCGTGGTCTGCATGCCGCGCGGGGACAATGAAAGAACCAGAAATCTCCACCACTGGTTGCCTCATAATTTAGCAGCACTCTGGTTGAGTAAGTGCTATATTATGTCCTCGCCTAACCCACATGACTCAAAGATCCCTTTGACCTATGCTACTACTACCTATACCTACTACCTACTACTACTACCTACTAACGACTACTACTACCTACTACTACTACTACTACTACTACTACTAACTACTACTACTACTACTTACTACTACTACTACTACTACCTACTACCTACTACCTACTACCTACTACTACATACTATTACTACTCAGCATACTACATACTAACATACTACCCCATACCACATACTACTACTACGACTAACAATACCCTGGGAGCTAGCAGACATTTGTGACACATCTCAATTACAAATGGTTTGAGTGATTAAATATGTTGACAGCCTGACAGGAACCCCTGAAATGCGACTCTTAAGTGCTGCAAATGATGCTTAAGGAAGGGGCCAATAAACTTTGTACAGGGTCAAACATTTTTAACAATTTACCACATTGACCCCAGCATGTTGAAAAGTGTACCACTTATGTGTCTAACCTAGGATTCAGAAAGTATAGTTTGTACTATCGTCGCCTAAGTTTTCAAGAGTTCTAATCTAAAACACAAATCAATAAAAGGTAAATTTCAGTTGAAAAACGTTGGGGGGGGAAACAAAATTTCGCCCTAACGTCTTAACTAAGGCCATACAATAGCCAAGTTCCCCTAACCTGCTACCATGCCTAAATAATAATAATATAATAATAATGCTTATAATAATAATAATAATTGTAAAATAATAATAAAAACACCAATAAAAAACAATCCTAAATTTAAAATCTATTTCTTTTAGCAGATTGACAAAAATAGGATAATGCCCATATATCTCACGATTAACAAGTAATGTTACCTCACATAGAGTCGATGACTTCAGAGAAAATGCTTAAAATTGATAACACATCCTTTGTCCAGAAATTGCCAGAGTAATATACGAAAAGTCGATATAGGCACACTACCTGTTTAATTTGGGGTTATGTTCGTATTTACTCTTTTGTGAATTATTTATTTATATTATTGAATTAATTAATGTACACTACTACTACTACTACTATCTACTACTACTAATACTACTACTACTAACTACTACTACTACTACTAGTCTACTACCTACTACCTACTACCTACTAACCTACTCCCTCCTACCTACTACCTACTACATACTACATACTAACAACTACATCCACATACTAATACTACTACTAACAAATACCTGGGAGCTAGCAATACATTTGTGACACATCTCAATTACAAATGGTTTGAGTGATTAAATATGGTGACGCCTGACAGGAACCCCTGAAATGCGACTCTTAAGTGCTGCAAATGATGCCTTAAGGAAGAGGGGCCAAGACCAAGTTTGTTACAGGTCAAACAATTTTTTACCAATTTACCCACATGACACAATCATGTGGAAAAGTGTACCACATTATGGTGTCTAACCATAGGGATTCAGAAAAGGTATAGTTTGTACTATCTACAGCTACTTTTTCAGAGTTGATATATCAAAAACGCAAATCATAAAAGGGTCAATTTTCAGTTGGAAAACGTTGGGGGGAAACAACATTTCACCCTACCGTCTTAACTAATGCATCACAATAGCCAATTTCCCCTACCTGCACACAGCTCATAATAATACAATAATAATAATAATAATGCTTATAATAATATAATAATTGTAAAAATAATAATAAAAAACAACCATCAGAAACAATCATAAATTTAAAATCTATTTCTTTTGCCTATTGACAAAATATAGTAGTGCCCATATATATCTCACTATGAACAAGTATGTTACTGCCTCATAGAGTCGATGACTTCCGATAAAATGCTTAAAATTGATAAGACATCCTTGTCCAGAAATCCAGAGTATATAGAGAAATCTAAATGGCACACTACTTTTTTAATTTATGTTATGTTCGTATTACTCTTTTGGAATTTATTTATTTATATATTGAATTAATTCATGTATCCCATCAACTTAAAAATAATGTTTTTGTTAGATGAAAACGGATTTTCTCTCATCGTTTTGTTTTCACACAATTTTGGATTTTTTGTTAAAGGAAATTTTGGTCCAATTATAGAAATCTTGCACTGTTGGAATGCGTTTTTAGGGTGTATTTAAGTATTGTGGAAGCAATTTGGCATACAATGTTAATAATTTTAAGCTTCGAGAAATCTTGAACTTATGATGTTGGCTTTCTCTGGAATAGGGCCACACTATTTCTCTTCTCAAAAACAGCTGAATCCGCATCTGTATTTTACCTGGAATCCCAGAAATGTGAAAGAAAATGTAATTTGCTAACTACCTGCTAACTGCTACTACAAATGATTATGAAGATAATAACACAACATAATTAATAATACATATTGAGGCACCGAATACAGATTTTATAGAAGCCATTATAAACATCACAACTTAAAACATACAGCGGCATGGAACATTTTCACAAATATGAAATTTCTTCAATTTGCTCCCAAATGATAGTCTAGCCATTGGAAGAACAGAGATAGATTTTACACATAAAATAACTACCCCAAAACATATAGGGCACATTGATAGTAGGAATAAAGACATTCAGGTAATTTGTAGCCAACTTTTAATTTTTCCATAACTTTAAAATCACAAATTTGTATATCACATGAATAATTTTGACCTCGACTCCACTCGATATTAAAACCACAATATATAGAACCGATCAAACAGTGCGCATAGCGTGGGAAACATGCATACGGCGTGCGTGTTCTTTGGGTTTTTAAACTACGCCATTTTTCGTCTCTCTGATGTTTTACCCATAAGGAAGCTGATTTGGCTTAATCATTTCGGTGATTGCTTTTGTACATACAAGCTTTACACCATGCAAAATATGATTTTGAAAATCTTGAGGGCGCACTAGTTTCAAATGGCCAGTGTCTCTTTAATGACCAGAATCTGCAAATATTAGGTTATTTTGTTTTAACATTTACACTTAAAGATTTAGTGTGTTCATTATAACGACCTTTGAGTTTACCAGTTGTTACACCACTAAGTCAAAATG
>JAMKCH010031475.1:0-15444 GCA_023653785.1 Ophioderma brevispina | reverse complement strand
TCATACATTCCTAATTCGATCTTTTAAGTGTGTTAAAATGCATGCTTTTTAGCTGTTACTACCAACGGAAACATTCATATGTTAATATCTGTTGCAGCAGCTGTCTTAAAAAAGGAAATGGTGGTTGGACTTAAGATTCATATTGGTGGTTCTGGGCGCAAAATATACAGTGCCGTATTTGTAGTTAATAGCGCCTCAATTTGGTTAAATGGGTCCTGCAGGTTATTTACTTGGTTTCTGGGGTCATATCTTAAAAAATATTGACTCTACCTTTATGAACTTTTCAGGGATATTAGCTAACAGTCCCATCTTACCTTACAACAAAGAATAAGTAATCACATGCTTTTGTTCAAAACTTATGGCGCCTGCCACCAAGTGTTGCGTTTTTTTTTGGACACACGGTATGTAGTATATTCAACAAAGTTTATAAGTACCTAATTAACACAACAGGGGTATTTGCAAATTTATTTTTTCGAAAGTTTGAAACTAAGTTTAAACATTTTTGCCTCGAATATGACGACTAGCGGGATAAAACATCTGGAGCAAATTCAGTATTTATGGTATAGGCCTACTGTAACACCCCCTCCCAAGGGAACTGCTTCAAATACACAGGATGAGATCAGGGTCGTACGCACGAATTATTTTGGGGAGTGTGTGACTGGAAAAAAAGTAAAAAAAATTGAACTTCTTAAAAAAAAAAGAATTGGACTTGTTCTCGTCAAAGTGCACCTCACCACAATGAAATGGTCCTTTTTGAGCATTTTCACACCAAAAAGGTGTGCTTTCTGGTCAATTTGTTTCTAAATATTTGACCCCCCCCCCCCAACATGCAACATTATCGATTGAAAAGCACAGGCATGGTAGTGTTTCCCACTAGGCGTTTTATGTTGGTGTGAAGGTTAAATTCAAACACCCACTACAAATCGGGTGACGAATGCCCGGACAAATGCCCCTGGCAAGATCGACTCGTAAAATTTTCTGCGCATGCGTCAACTTAGTAAGTAAACACGCTAGACATCGAAAAGTGAACATCCGGAATAAAACTACTTCATTTTCACCTTTGGATTATTACATTTTTGACCTGAATGAATTTTAAGGTATGTTGATATGTAGAGAACACGCATGGATCATACATTTGGGGTTATTGGCAATTTCAAGGTCACAATCTGTGAAGAAACATGTGGTGGATTGTTTTTTAGATCAGTGAAGATGGCGTTTGCTTATTGTCAATACCATGTTCCTGTACAGCGACATGATCTTTACGTTAGCTGATATACGATGATGTCCAAATGTTAAAAGATGAATGAAAGACAAAAAGGTTATGCTCAGCAGAACTAGTTCAGCACAAGACACAATATACTTGTTCGAAATATTCTAAACATAAACGCCACTGGCACTGCATTTACGGTTAGACGTCTAATTGTACCAGAAATAGACGGAAAGTTACACCAAAACATGACCGGTTAATCCTTGCTTTAAGCATCCTCAGTGAAGAGTTAATGGGCCAATCCAAAACCTCCGTTTCTGCGACGGACGGAATTTGACTGTTATTTTTGTTTGTATCTATTCCCCTACTTGAACCTAGGCATAATAATTGCATGAATTGAATAAGTAACTTGTATACTTTAATATGAAAAAAAATCAAGTGGTCAAGTTCAAGTACGTTGCTACGGCAACACAGTTTATGATTGCGACGGACGGAATTGACAAAAAGTGGGTTTCCAAAACTTCTGAACACTTGTGTCATTATTGTCAAAATTAAGGGGAGCTTGAATCCATTCAGTATACATGTTGAGTTACCTGTAAAAAGTGAGAGAAATATTTTTGTGAAAATTATTCTGCTAACTTGAATTCTTGTCAAAAGCGATTCTAGATACAAGTGCGACGGACGGAATGCGACAGACGGAACAATTTTTCATGCTGTCGTGCTGGAATTCTGATGTTGTTAATCCATCAATATTTTTGTTAACAAGTTCATTATGCATGTAAAGAATAATTAAAATAAAAAAAAATTAACATAGCACACCTTTTTATCTTATTTTTTAAACATCTGTTTTTTGCACTATTTTGCAATAGACGGAAATGCGACGGACAGATTTTTTTCAAATTTTTTTTAAGTTGCACAATTTATATTTTTCCATCATAATCACCTTTTATTACATCATTTATAATAAATAAAAAATGTTCTGGCTAAAAATTTTGAGCTTTTTGTGACACATTTGACCTTGAAAATCCATCCGTCGCATTTGTTTCCGTCCGTCGCAAAAATGGCACCATGTTATAGTACCTTCTGTATATAATTAAATTTTTCCAATTTTTGATGGAAGGGTTTATCACCCTAAAAACTGATAGTTTTTAGTAAATAAAATGTAATGTGATAATTATACTTTTTGAAAAATAATTGATTCTTCCGAAAAAAGCGACGGACGGAATTGACACGCTGTTTTTGAGGTTTTTTCTTAATTTAGAAACACATTTTAGAATTTTGTTAAGAGTTTATGGATGACTAGTCATGCAACCACTAACATACAAAAGTAAAAATTCAAATCATCCTTCATCATAAATAATTGTACCTATTTGAAACAATTCCGTCCGTCGCACTCAGAAGACGCCATTTTGATATTTTTCCGCCATTTTGGAATATTTGAGAAGGCACATTGGAAAAAAAATTGTTGAATTTGTTTGCCTCAAAGTGTATGCTCTTGAACTATGATGGAATTTTATTCCTTAAGCAAGTTTATTTTAAGGTACTTGGATGACCGGTTTTGGATTTCACTGTAAACTGAAAATGTCTTGAATTGGAAAAATCCTCTTAAAGTCAAATACCCAGTACAATGAGGAAATTACTTTTGTTGCAATCCATGATCAAGCCCTGAGAAAATATACAAATGAATTCAAGTACCACAAATCCAGATCCAAAAGAGTCAATGTGATTGAAATTCAAGATGATTCCCCCAACTGATGATCTTGGGAGGGGCTTAAGATTGTAAGATTGCCTGGGTGCACTCATATAATAGGCGGTATTGTAGGGCAGCTTCTAAGAAATCCTTATTGATTGGTTTTGGATCTTGGATGATTGGATCTTGATTAAAATGCTTTCCTGGTGTTAAAAAGGCCTAATTTGCCACTATTCACAGTGAGGGTTAAAATTTAGATGATTTTTCCAATCAAGCATTCTTTCAGTTTACAGTGTTTGGCCTTGATCCAATCTGGAAGCTTATTAAGTCTTTGCAATTGCAGTCGACTGGCGCGAAACTAATTTACATTCAAAAAGGCCACACATCGCATTTTCGCAGGCCCGCCCAAATTTAAAAATAGGTCGGTCCTCCGTCAGCCGGCGCAGTTGACGGATAGTTTCTCAATCAACAGCGTACATGCTTGCATCACATTTACAGACTATGTACAGACCTGTGTAAATATGCCCATACATTATCGCGTTGCTATGCGTGTACCAGTACTGTTCCATGCTGTCCACGATTTATTTGCAGGAACTGTAGAGTGTAGTAGTCACGGTGTCGGTGAGGGGAGGCATTTGCTCCATTTCATGAATATAGGTCATTCCGGTAATCTGGGAACTTTGTCACTCTTGTTTATTTTTGGACAGCGGCTTGATAGTACATGGACTAAACCTATCTAAAGACCAAAAGGAAGTTTGACGAAAAAACGGAGAAAGAGGAAAATTCACGGAGGAATTGCGAGTTTAGAACACGATTGGAGAAGCCTGAATGTCCTGAAAAAACCTGGGATTTTACCCAGCTCTCTCCGATTTGGACACAAAAAAATAATGGTTCAAATTCATCTACCACTAAGTTTATGGCTTATATTTGTAAGCAGAAAATTATAATAAACCTGCTACACTGTACACCTACGTGACATACAAACCTTCAGGAATTAAAGACACTATCAGTGATTTGAAAAATATTTACAATTTGCAGAGAATTTGTTTAAGTGAAGGTTAAGTCGGTAGAATTCTCATAAGTTACCTTTTCCAGAGCTGTAGAATTGACAGAAAGGAGAAAGAAAGATAAGGAAGAAAACGGCAACGGTTCCAAGATACGATTCTCCATTCAAATTACGATGTGTAGTAAGGGTCATTTCGGACAGTAATGACTAAATCCTCCGATTCTGTCCTTATTATGTTGCTTCTGTGATCTTATCATTGAGGGTATGTTAGGATACCTGTACTTTGTTACACATATGCAAAAATCTTGATTTTTGGATTATTTTTTGATTGCTGATTTAGCAATCAATGATAGTGCCTGTTAATCTTTGTTGAAATCAAGATCGAAAGCATGTTTTCCTCATGTCTGTAGATATGGATCGAATCCATGGTTTCCCTACAGTCAATATGACAATAAGACAATGTATTGAAAACCACAACAACGGCATCTCCCAATAGCTTGCATGGTCACCAGATTCCATATTTTCACATGTCGTTAAAATATATTGAAATATGCTGTTCAAAATACATTTAAATCAGATAAACATGAATAAATATCCAAATGCACCGCCGGAGAGCAATTTTTTTGAAGGCTCAAAAGCCGAAAAATCCAAGAGAAATTGGAACTTGTATTTGCTGGTATATGTTATTTGACATACAGACCCCCCCCAAAAAAAAAAAAACACAAAGCAGCAACACAGACTCTCAACCAATCAAATACTATAAGGATCTTAGAATGAATAAAGGTGTTAGTCAATCCTCATCACTCCGGTATACTTGCAGAATATAAAGGTCTGCCATGCCTCGTGGCCACCAGTGCAATGGGTCTAGATGTCCAAAGTTGTGTTTGTAAATAATGAAAGAGGTTCAAGCAGTTGCCCTCGTTAGTCTGTGGTATGTACAGAATCAAGTTCGATGGATATGTTTTGACACCTACGACGGTAATAACGAAAGCAGAACAAATTGTACCGGTATTCTTTGTTGTGTTTAGTAAAATTTTAATTTTAATTTGCTTGGGGGAAATAGTTCTGTCAAACTGTACCATATAGTACCTTTCCAAACGACAGAGAAAAAGTTATGTTATTACATTTTGAAAAAAATTTATTTGATTGAATTTTATTACAATATAAACGCAGAGATGGATATCGCCGATATTTAAAAATGTAACACGGTTATTGGATCAGAAAACTTAAGTATTCGGTTGAACCTTAACGTCCATGGCTCCGATCGGATCGCTAATAGCCCGTCCCCACGAGCCCAGATTTTTACCGGAAGTGGTCAACATTTTGGTTATCCGAAGAAAGCTACTATTTTTCTTCATTACCCTGTGAAATCTTAGGAGCCAAAGGATGTTTGGTTTTGGAAGCTATGAGCGAAATGTGCCCATTTTGGTCGCGGTACTCGACATCAAAAAAGGATTGAAATATCGACGTGAAACTTGCAGTATGTGCGGTTTTGGTATTGAAGACCAATCATCAAGAATTGAAAATTCATACGTCCTTAAATGGGCCATCCCCCTTTAATCGGCGCTTTATTGGAATTTGGTTTCTCGATCCATACTCGTTCCGCAGGTTATCGGGGACTCCGGTTTCATCCTGCTTCTAAATCAAGTTCTTGGCATAAATCTGTTCCGTTATCATGAGTTCATCTCTGATGTGCGGAGCGCCTTTAATGGCAGCCGCACAGCGCCTTGAGCTCGTTTACGTGGATATGTCGAGCTTATGTTAAAAATATTCAAATATGATTACTTATTTATTAATGAATGGAACTGTATTTGACATGCAAGCATTGTAGTTCTTTGCATGAATTAGGCGCTAATACAGTTAAAGCGAAATGCCAGCTAAATATAATTACGCTTCAACATTTTATTAAAGACATTTTTGTTTTCAAAATGAATGTCTTTCAGTCAGAAACATTCCAGATATTATTGATAACAAGGTAAAACGTTTATAATATCTTCCGTAGGATTGCAGCCATTTGATCGTCCCACGAGAAAAAATAGAAATCATGCATGGTAGTACAGTACATAGTGTGTCTTGAAATAAGGGAAAGCCGTTGAATGACAAAACCAAACCTTTTCAGCTATATTCTGTTCAAGAATCCGACCAGTTTTAATAGATCGTTACTGCTTTTCTATGGACCAAATTATATAATGCCGAAATTTTTCTGACTGGTACCCAAGGACAGTCCACCAGAAGAACACCTGTTTTTATCTATTGACCTAAGTCATTACAACCGTCACCATGCCAAGCAACGTTCACCAATTGCGCACATGGAGACTCCATGGACAACCATTATTAGTTAATTTGTAATACAGGACAATCTTTATTTGCAGTAATATTATTTCTTTCAGACTGCAAAGACATCTTTAAACAACTTAAATTAAAAATTAGCCTGTGAGAATCCCGATGCTAGAATTTCTCAGGCAAAAATTGCAGTACGCGCGCGTGTGTGCGGAACCCGGAGGAAACAAATAAGTTTTTTCAGACAAGCGTCACGCGATTTTGTAATTGGTTCGAGTGGAGTACGCAATAGTATACAGTGTGATTTATTTATAATACATTGCGTGGACGTTCGGAATTGCCTGAGAAATTCTGACAGCGATTTATAGTCACTTACAAAAACAGGGTTAGCATTATGTACCCTAAGATTGAATCCGTGATTTTGATCTCACCCCCCTGACCCTTCCTACACCCCACTTGGCCTGCCTTGTATAGGGGGCACAGCGTGCTCCTGCTGTTGTGCTGCCTGCCATATGTAAGGAAACTCACATCAACTCGTATCGTTTACGGCCTCTTTCTACTCTTGGGAACATGTGTTGCTTTGTATCATGATCGTTCCTGGTGTACAAGCAACACTAGCTCAGAGTGAGTCACGTCGTCTCTTCTTAATGTGCATATTCTTTTATTTCGGAAGATGTAATTTTTTAACTGTTGTTTTTTTATCGGGTGTGTTTTGGATTCTTTACAAACAAATACCAAATGACTTTGCAAGAGATGATGCAATTGTTGTTAAATGTAAACTCTCATATTTCAGTGCCATGGGGGAGACTTCTACCTGCAAAAAGGGCAGACCAGGCTATATTTAAAGTGTGATTGAATTGGTAGTGTCCACAAGTGTACATGTACCACAAAAATACTGGGATTCTGTAAAATTCCAAGTACTGAAATTAACAGAATTGGATATTGTGGTATTTTTAGTGGCTTGTTAGAGCCCGGTGGAGGTCATTGGAAAGAGTATGGGCTATGTGCCGCCCTTAGACCCATTTTCTTGAAGCATAATCAGTTCTTTTTTTCAGAGAAATTGTTTTGCCTCCGAAGCTGTTTTAGCCCACTTTCAGCTCAAAGCCTGCAAATTTCTCAAAATTTCAGTTCCCAAGCCCCTACTTTCAGAGACAAAATCAGTTTACAATCCCCCAGTTTGGAAATCGGGGCCACACATCCCAACATCCCATTCTTGTACACCAGAAAAAAGTTGCCAGTGCCCCCCCTCCCCCAGGTGTCCAAGGTGCATACAATACTTAATCCAAAAAAGACTTGGTTTGGGGGTCTGGTGTATTATCAGAAGTTTGATAATTTGCAAGTAGTTTCTGGAAATAGTTACAAAAGTTTGTACTTCAAATCAGTGGAAATGGTCTGCTGATAGATTAGTTGCACATTTAGAATTTATAAGCTAGAAGGTTTATTAGATACCAGTGCAAAATCAGTTAGTGCTTACTGTAGTAGTTTGAAGGATTTTCATGCTTGGCTAGTAGTTGTGAAATACTCAGTGAAAGAGCACAGGTAGATGCATATTTATCCCCCCGGCTGAAAAGCAGAGGGGGGAATTGTGGGTGCACTGTCGGTATGTGTATGTGTTTCCAGTTTGGTGTGTTTTTCGCGTCTCCTTCGAAAAGTTTAAGTTCAGATTTAACCAGACTTGGGGTGGAGGTGCAATAGGGGTTCCTCATTGGATGAGTAAAAGGTCATGGAACAGGTCAAAGGATGGTGATGTGAAAAAGTGGGGAATCTAGGGAAGATCCTTCCCGGGAAAATTTGACCATTTGGTGGGAAATCTTGATTCTCAGATAAAGAAATAAAGTGTGGGACAATTCTATGGGAAAATGCGGACATCTTCCCGGGAAAATATGCATTTTTCCAGCCCTGGTAAAGGTCAACTGAGGTCATGTTCAGTTTGGTTAGTTTGGTTTGGTCGTCTTTGAAAAAGTTGAAGTCCAAATTACAAACCAACTTGCGGTCGGGTGCAAATACGGGTTCATTCATATGTTGTTGAGGTCAAAGGTAACATACAAAGGTCAAGGGTACATCTTGCCAGTCTTTTTCCCCTTTGGTTAGGCTTTCATTGTCAGAAACTGCTACATTTATATTATTCCATGAGAACAATTTATATTAAATTTTGATGCCTTGCAAAATACAACTGTGCCAACTAACCCACTTGTGTATACTGCCATCTTGCCAGGGGGATCGCGCAAGTTTATTTGCTGTATTTTCTAGTGAAAAAGTAGCATAAAATTGTGTTACCATAACACCAGCTTATTCCTCAAAGAAAATTTTGGGCATCACAACATTCCAATGCTGATGTCCAATCACACTGTCGACAAATTTCAGCTTAATTCACGTGATGAATACTGATGATGATATGGCATTTACTTTTTTCTGTAGATTCCGTTCCTTTGTGCAGATGTAACTTTTGGACCTGTAATCCCGGACGTGGATCGACTAATAGCAGAGTGCAGTGTACTTGCTGGCTACTCAGCGGTGTATCGAGTCTGCTTTGGTCTAACATGCTTCTTCATTCTGTTTGCGGTCATCATGATCAGCGTCAAGAGCAGCAAGGATCCTCGGGGTGGTATTCAGAACGGGTGTGTGATTTTTAATTTTGTCCGTTTTCAAATCTTATATCACTTAATGCAATTTTTGAGTACCGATAGTCAGTCCTGGGGTCACACAGTACATTTACAATTGTTTGTAAAAATAGTTGTGCAGCGTCAATTGCACTAATACACAAATACATGTATATAGGCGAACGACCTTGCTGTTGTCCACATTCCCTGCAGAGATCTGCATTGTTAATCTAATACAAATCTGGCAGTGTTAACACTAACAAGGCATGCCATATTTTGTGAGCACTTACCAGATATAATCCATTTCTCCATCTCCGGAGCTTTTACGCATGCGTCAAGATATGCCTCCTTTTGAGCGCGCATGCAAAAACGCCATCGCTTTAAACCGTAAACCTTGTTAGGGTTAGCTAGATGAAATAATAAAAAAATCAGGCATTTGCTGTTTCGTAATAAACATGTACACCCTGCAAGTGGAAAGACCAAAAATAAACTTAATGCATAACACCCATATGATTGATGTTTTGGGGACTGAAATCCTATTGATTCTACAGTACATGTTTGGTCAGTAGGGTCCACATTCTACGTAACAGGTACTAAATCCTTTCCAACTTAATCATAAGATGATAGTTAGTGAGATTTTTTGCTACAAGATCCACCGGTACTATCATTTTAGTAAACATGTTGCTGGTGGGTGGGATGTCGATGCAAATTGCAAAGGTCTGAAATTCAACCTCGTAGGGGTAAAATGCTAAAAATATTATCTTGTGGATTAAGTGCATTTTATACTGCTAGATTCACAACATAGGTTCCATTCTTTTTGTCTACGGTTTTGGCTTTTAAGCTTTTGGGATTATCGGTATCATTGTGGGGAGCATTCTTCAGTCCAGGTGGAACCTTGAGACGGTAAGGACATTGTAAATAAACTAAAAGTTCATGATTTTGGTTGTGTTGTCATTGAAGGCTAGGGGAACTAAGCCAAAATAGTCATTAAAGTCTTGGAACCATTAACAAATGCTTTTTTTGTTGAAGGGGAAGGGCAAGGAGTGCAATGGGGCTTCCACTAATGAATGGGTAGGAAATCTTATTTTTAAAGTTATCCAACTAGAAAAACCAATTCTATTATTTTACTGTATTCTCTGTCCGACAGTTCAGGCAATGTTCCGGATTCAATGTAGCAACTCGCCTAAGTGAATTGAAATCACACAGCAATATAGAATTGCAACACAAAACCAATTTCTTTTGATGTGGGTCAGTCCGGGTGTAATATACAACACTTTTCCGTATAATTTCAAAAGTTTAAAAATACTTTATATGTAGTTTTTTTGATTCTCCGAACTCCCAACAGTTTTTTTGGAATTTAATCACAAAATATTGCTTGATTACAAATAAAAAATCAGGCTGTTTCGTCAAGATTTCAGTTTAATAACAACTAAATTGGAGTTCCCCACGGCCCCGCCACCGCGCACCCCACTGGCCGCCACCGCCTGCTCTATTATACTAGAAATTGATTTGATTACATATGAGAACATTCAAAAGAACTTACATTATGTTTTTGCTGATATGATCTACAATAACCATATTTGGAGCATACAGTTCTGTGTACTGCATGGGCATAGGAAATCCTCTACAGCCAAGGTTTCATTGCTAATTTGAAGAGGAAATGCATGAGTAAAAACTGGTGCCGTAGTATTCCAGTAATAGAGCGCCTATTAAGGGCATTGGTTTACCGAGAAGAAATAGGCTTTGTGTATTGCTTTAAAGGGACACGGCTCATTTTGGGAAAATTGCACCTCAATATTTTTTCTAAATTAAGATGTCTGGCTTGTTGTAAGAAGGGGGGACAATGACATAAGCAGTACAGTGTGTTTTGTGTGTGTGTTTTTGATGTGTGTGTTGTGTGTTTTGCAGGCACGTGCACACGTGTGTGGTGCGGGGAGAAATTTTGAAGGTATCAAAATGAAAGTTAATTAACCCAAGAGTGATTCATCCGTGTATCACCTTAATTTTGATTGATTTCAGTGGATTTGGGTTGAGTCGCATGTGTGACCTCAACACCTGTAGGATCAAATTTTATCTAGGGGTAATATGGAGTCACCTGAACATAAATGACTTCTTAAATCAACATTTCCATGGAGCTTGAACACACTTATTTGTCTTGGCTCTCCCTATACAGTCAGACTTCTTTATATATTGACATTCGGCGAGTAATATAATTATACTACCCACTACTTTTTAAGCCTGTTCAGGGTAATTTGACACCCTCCCAAAAAAGTGAGGGAAACACCTCAGAATTAGCTTACAATAGCTTGGTTGTTGATGGAATTTGAAAAGTTCTTGATAAAATCCACCAACTTGGTGTTCTATAATTTGTGTTAGTATTTGCATAACATTGAAAATTTGAATGCATTGTTTTGTAGTATAACCAGGTTGTATTTTTGTCTGGTTTTTTTTGTTTTATGCACAAATCAATGCACCTAAATGCTATTTTTTCAGTGTGGTAGCTGGGGGCAATCTATGATTTCATCGGTTGATATCAGTGCACTTGAAAATTCGGGTCATGGCGCTTGCAGGCTGGATTGCTGGCAGAGTTATAGGTTTAAAGTTAATGTCCAGCGTGCGATCGATTAAATTATTACAAAATCATGCACGAATTTGGCCCTCAGAGAACATTTAAAGAGGACCCGCTGGACCAACCACCCATTTTTGTCGTACAGATCTGACACCCCCCGTATGAAAATCCAGCTTTCCACGGATATATGTCCCAAGACAGCTTCAGGGGCAATTGATGAAGCCTTGTCCCCCCCCCCCAAATAACTGGTAAAAGTTGAGATTTGAATTTCCACTGTAGACGAGAATTACAACTCAGTGTGGGATGGTAGCCTAACGTGGGGTACCATGATACAAACAACCTTGCCTCATAACATCAAAATCAAATGTTGGCTGATGTTAATCAGTCCAACTCAGGAGAAAATTACTGACATTAGCTCAGATTTGCTCCTGCCTCAGTTCCCAGACAGGCAAGATTATTTCAATTGAGACATTCTTTTAATATCCTTTACAGTATGGATGTACTTCGGCATGAGTGTTGCATTTGGTATTCATCATCATCCGCGGGTGCTGATTGTTACCTGGCTCAACTTCATTGAATAAAGCTGGGTGGAGAAATGGCGGATTCCACGAAGGCTGTACTTGCGGTATGTATCATGACATGTTGTTTTGGTTGCTCCATATGATAGGTGTATAATAGAGTATTTACCTTTCCCTCCATTTCCCCTAACCTGTTTACTCCCCCCCCTTTTGGTCACCCCTTATTCCTCACCCCTTTTCAATATTTAGTCTTGCATTAGGTTGGTGAAGTTTTCACTGAAAGCAGTCCATTTCGTACAGGTTCATCATGCCCCATATCGACGGTAAAAAAAAAAAGATCCTCCACACAGCCAAATCAGGTCAAAGCCACCTCTTCTCAATCAACCATCTAAGCCTCGGCGCTTCCCTCTCTCTAAGTTCTATTTAAATCATGAAGTAAGATACCAACCCCTTATCACTATGCAGATGGCCACGGCTCCTCTAAATTGTATAGAGACCTTAGTTGCCACACAGATTTAGCATCATGACCAATGTTAAGTTTGTCTGTTATGAAAGGTAGGACATCACAATCACTGCCAGCATAACAGCGCAATACATGTGCTTAATACGTATTCAGACGTGACGCCACATCTTGTGGAATCCCTGTCCATACACCGTATTAATTTGACGTCATCACATATCCAGGTGCCATGACTGACGTACAATATGGGTATGTTCTAGTGTCTATGTAGTGAGGTCATTATGCATTATTGACTGGAAAAAAAAATAGGTCAACTTTTTAAAGCAGATGAGCAGAATGAGCAATAGAACATATCCAAAATAAAAAAAAATACTTTACACAAAATATTAAAAAACAGAAAAAAACTAAAAAATCAATTACATTAATTTGTATTTTATTTGTATTTTATTCCCAACAAATAACAACAAATGCATGTGAGTAAAATATTCATGATACGATACATTAAATATGTTAAATATTTTGTAATGTTAATTACTTTGTTCTTCAAATGCACCTATTTCCATTTATTTCACTGTCAGATTGAATTTTTAGTATCAAGTTAGCTCTTTTTGTGTTCTTTGCTTTGATCCTTTTTTTATGGCTCAAGTTATTACTCCCCGCCTAAAAAATCCGAACGATGTTGAAATGCCATCAACATGCTCAAACTTGCTTTCAAATGAACGCGCCAAGCCAGCTGGATAACTCTCTCAAACTTCCACATCATTCTTCGTTATCAATGCCATTGCTGACCAGGTCAATAAATCAAACACATATCCGAACCACGCTTCCTGGCATTTATTATTATAATTCACCTACATACCTACATACATTTTAATACAGTAATTTATATCGTTCGGATTTTTTTTAGGCGGGGAGTATATTTTTGCTACAGCCCTACTAGCAGTCTACACATGCGGGTTCCCTCAATTGAAAAGCGTATACTTCCCACCAATTTTTGTTTGTAATAAAAGTGATTTCGCTGCATTTTGTATTAATTTAGAAATTCACAACTTCCATTCCACACTAATTTTATGTTCTAAATCCAAACAATCTTGTTGCAGTCAATAAGAGATCCGCCTTCCGTAAATCATTGTGTTGTTGGTGTATTTTTGTGTCATTTGCAAGAGGGCACACAGGAATTGCTTTGGTAGTGTGTTTCTGTGTAGCTTTCGTAAAATGTTAACCTTAAACATACTTGAATGCTGTATTCACGTTATGGAGATAATTTTCATGAAACTTGGATAAATGGTCATTGGGTAGTGTCACAAAATGTGACAGCAGACAACCCTTACTTTCGGTGACCGCTGTAATTTTTATCCCACATTTTTTGCCTTAACTACACTGCCTTTTTTAGACCCCCGAAGTATTCGGGGGTCCATATACTGGTGTTTTTCCCATGGTTTTGTTAACTGCTTTTTATCTTATTGTCTTGAATTTGCATGTTGTTTGGATACGTGAAAAATAATGGAGCGTTTTCCTTTTGGTGAACAATAAGGTTTTTGTGAAAGCCAAGTTAGGGTCTAAACAAACAAATTACTTGAATTTGGTTTGTGATTTGTCCATCAGCTTCCCTTTTGGATGTGTGCATGTAAATGGCCATGGAAGCAGTTGGGAATAGCAAAAAGTCAATCACAGAAGCCTCTGGCAAGCCGTCGCCTTATCACTTGTCCTAGTTGTGTCAATCAATGTGCCTTGCATTGTTTTGTTTACACTAATTAGGGTCACTTACCTTGGAAGGATATTCCATGTCTGTTGGTAGTTCCAAGCTCAACACCTTTCTGGTCAGATGAGTAATTTTGGAAAATGGTTTATATTTCCTCAGAATGTAAATTTGTGTTTTTTCCATGATAACCATGCCTGCACCCAATCGAATTTGACACTTAGTGACAGCTCAATTAATTATTCTGTCAGTCAGATAGTATAATATCCTCACCCATGTAAAATACATGGAATTTTCCTTTCTCAATTTAAAATAACTGTCTGGTAATTTCTGATCCACTAACCTTTCCTGTGTGTGTGTGTGGTGTATCTGTGTGTATGTGTGTGGCGGGTGTGTGTGTTTGTGTATGTGTGTCTTGTCTGTATGCCTGTCTCTGCCCTGTCTCTCTGGCTGTCATGTTTGTAGGTGTGTGTCTACATGTTGTGTACTTGTAATCAAATGTCAAAATAATTAAAATTAACATTATTGAACAATGTTAACAGTATTAACATATTGCTCAAAGCAGACCAAGGAACCAATTTGTATGTACATCTGTACTGTGTGTGAAGCGGTGCGGAAAGTATTTACCCACGGTGGGTAGTCTGTGATGTATTTTTCCCACAACATTGAATTAAAGGGACATTATAGGTAATTCCAAGAACTTCATATGTCAGCCCCATATGTCAAAGCATGTGTGATTTCCAAATATTTTCGAAAAAAATGATTTTTTAATGGGAATGGATTTTCGCATCATTTGAGGAGAGCGCCCTCAAGGGTTACGCTTACAAATTAAAGGGCATATACAGGTTAATTAATGGATTCGATATTCTGTTTTTTAGAGTTTTTTGTTAGCTAGTGTGAATATGGATGAAGTTCATCAATGAGTTGTTTTTAGAGTTATTTGTTGGTGAATAATATTTGTTGGAACAAAATTGTTTGATGTTTTTATGGGAATGTACTTTGCATCCATTTGAGGAAACACCTTCCAATTGCATTAAAGGGGCATTATCAATTTTCAAAAAGTTATGAGTTCATTGATTTATTTTGCCGTTTAGGTGTGTTTTTTGTGTTTTGGGCGATTTATGGATTGAGCTCATTGATGAGTTATGTTCTTAGAGTTATTTTGATGAGTTAGGATGGAAGTTATCAACCGAGTTTTTAGAGTTATTTTTGGTGAGTTACGCTGCAAATCCCCGGTATCGCATCGCAAAATGCGACGCAAATTCGAGATAATTCGATATTTCTTCAAATACATCGCAAATCCTGCGATGCAATTTTTCCGTGCAACGGGCAAGTTTCCGTAAGTCCCCAGCATCGGAGCAATGACAACCCTACACGAAAAATATAAAATATGATCTCAAAAGTTTCACCAAAGG
>JAMKCH010031474.1:0-16084 GCA_023653785.1 Ophioderma brevispina | reverse complement strand
TAGCTGAATTTTTCAAAAGCTTTAAGAAAAATCTTAATATCATCAGACTGAAAAAGTGTCCCAATTCCACAAACTTCAAAAAATATCAATCTTTCAGTTTGCATTTTTCAAGTCAACCAACAATACAGGACGTCGTACCCCTTGCTAATAAATAGTGAGTTTATTGTATATCAAGATTATACTTTCATTAAGCAAAATTTGACAATCACATCAACAGCAGTGATAATAATTTGTGGATATGATAGAGACCCATCAAATTAAAAAAAAAGAAATTTTTTTTTGAAAATAAGCAGTCCAGGCTAATTATATTTAAAATGGATTTAATACATGTTAACTTGGAATGGGGGCAAAACAAACGGATCTTGATCTACTAATGTCCGTTTCAGGCTTTTTGCAAGCATCTCTGCAAATCATCTGGAGCTTTCAACTTATCCCCCCCCCCAGTCTCTTCCTTAAATTGTGTGAATCCATAATTGATTCATCTTGTAGCTGACTTAGCAGGGACAAGCTTTGGTTGATAGTTTATCTTGTTGTTCCTACTATTTAAAGGTGCATTTCCTGATTTCAAGTACCTTGGGCTATTCATGTCAACACTCGAGTGTGTCACCGAGCATGTATGGTTTTTTTTCTTTTTTGGCGTGTGATAGATATTGATTGAGAAATGAAAAATCCCAAAATTTTGAGCTTCATAACCGCCCTTCATTTTCCCACAGGAGCATTCAGAAATTTAGGGGGGTCCCCATCACAAATGCCTGTGTGATGCGAAAGACCATTTTAGAGAGGGCCATAACTTGTAATGGGAACACTTCCCAACTTTGAAAATCACTAATCTTGGGGTGAAGTTTTATAATGGTGTAGCTTAAAATCTGTGGGCATCAAAAATGTATAGCCCCTTTTAACTTTTCAAGTTATTTTGGGTGTAAAAATGCCAATATCTTTCATCTGGGACCAAGTTCGGGGGGTCAGAACGCCGTAAGTAACAATATTTTAATGTCCATTCTTGTTATGAGAGTCACACCACTGCAGGACTTTCTACAGTATTATAATAAGCATATTAGGTAAGTAATACGTGAGTTACAGCCTATTGAAAAATTCTAATTTGGCATTTGACATATATTGGCCCCCCTGAAAATCAATGATTACATGCTACATCGCCCCTCTACTTCATATATGTTGAAGATACATCAATCAAAGACCTATTCGTGACAAGAACCAGCTTGGTGGACTTGATGTCTCTTCTTTTCAGCACAAGAACATTTGCTGATATCCCCATATAAAGTATATGGTATATACACTGTGCATGTACAATGACCTCTGGGTCACATATACCTTGTGTGGTAACTTTTAGTGTGTAATTTGTTGTGAAAAAATTATAGCAGACCAAGCTGTTCTGTCAAGGCAGTTGTTTATGATATCTCTTCAACATAATCATGAAGTAGAGGTGTGGGTGTCCGAATGCCAACATTGGTTTTCAACAGTGGAAAGGAAAGTGGGGTCAAATGTGTGAAAAAGTACAATTTATACCTTTCAAGGGGTTTACCCCCACTTATTACTTTTCTAATGTGTTTTTTGTTTCTTCTCATATTGGTATGGTTTAAAGTTGTACTATTTAACTCTGATTGACCAAAAGAGGCCACTAAAAATTTTCTTACTTTTTGGAGTTATGACCCCCCAGACTTGGCCTCGAATGAACAAAGCTCATATTTAGGGCCTCAATTAACTCTCAAACGTAAACCCTATGAATCTCCTGATGCCAGATTTGAATTCCTACACCAAATATTAACCCTAGGTAGTGATTTTCAAAGTTGGTGGAGGGCTCCAGTATCAACTCTGGTTGACGGCCTCTCACCTAGTTTCACATTGGGCGGGCACTTTTTGATGGTGACCCCTAAATTTCCAATTGCTCTAGCAGGAAACGAAATGGACTATGACGCTCAAATTTTCAGGATATTTTCAATCTCAATCAATCGTCTATACCCCCACACTTAAAGCGAAAAATATCCATTAGTGGCTGCGGTGTCACATTTCGAATGTTGACATGGAATGGGCCACCTTTTGATTTTGTTTCATGGTTCAATCACATATAAATAAACCTGCAACCTTAGTCTGATGGTATGTTTTGTCATGGTGCAACATTTCCCGACCCTAGCACTAAACCCATAAGCCACTGTGTTATAATTATGGACAAATTAGAAAATTTATTTCTTATAGAAGTTGCACGACTAACTTGCAAGACTTATGCCAATGTTTCAGAAAAATAAATTCCAAATTTGTTGAGTTAATTAGATATGAAATGCCTTCTTTACAATAGGTTCCATTTTGTCCACTTTGTCGAAAGTGCCTGCGTGCTAGCTCCTCTCGAGACTTGAGCACACCTGGCTCACATGATCCCTTACAAACTCTATCCAACACAGCGTACACATCTTTACACAAACCCTCTTGGTGGCAGGTCCTCAGACCTCTGTTCCCTATTGTCCACAATTAACCTGGAGTTCTCTGAAACAAGACATCTGTTCTGATTTGGGGACAGAGCAACAGTCCATTCATGTCCACCACTTGATTCTTCTAGATTGCTGATGTCCAGAGGGGTGTATCGCTCACAAGCCCCGCGGATCCAGCGCAACATAGTCCCTTCATGGATCCCGTCATCATCTATCAGGGCAATTGTGGCGGCATTTACACCGGCACAGTCAGTTAACCCAACCATCAGACTGGCAAGATCTGCAAATAAAAATTTTAATAAGATTTTCACTTTTTTCTTTTAAGATTTAAAATTTGTGTTTTTTTGTTTTGCACATTAACATTCGTCTGTTCTTTCACAGGCTGCCTTCCTGGCATAGTCTTGTTTAAGCGCTCTACCACCTTCATTCATTGGTTCACACGTCAGATTAACTGGTCACCTATAAGAGTGGAGCATATCCCCCGCCCTAAAACTAAAAATACAGCAAGTAAGACTTGCATCTCCCCCTGGGAAGATGGCTTCGGACATGACCTCAGATGACCTTTGACCTTGGTCCATGACCTTTGACAATCATCCAACATGAAGACCCCTAATGCACCTTACTCCCCCCTCCAAGTCTGGTTTAAATTCGACTTAACCTTTTCGTAGGAGACGCGAAAACAAAAACCTAACAAACTGGAACACATACATCACATACATACGTGACATTCGCACCCCCGCAATATCCCATCCCCCTCTGCTTTCAGCCAGGGTAGAAAAAATGGTTAAGATTCACTGTATTCACCACTTAATTTTGAGGTCTCCAATTTCATCCAATTTCACCTCCAAGTTCAAGAAGTTAAACTATACCAGCCAGTGTGCACCAACAGACCACCAGGCAGTGTCCCAATTTGTATTCTTTTTTATTTTGTTTTCTTCAATCTTTCTCTAACAGGGTTCTTCTCTGAAAACACAATGTTCGAAAATAATTGAGAATACATGTTAATTGCCGTACATTGTAAAATAACAAGTTTTGTCGGTTCTTAGCAGACAGCCTGGGCATTACAACAAACCACAATCTTGCGCACTTTGGCATCACTTCATCCTCTTACTTCAACCCACAAAGTGCTGCCCATTGTCTTACTCACCCTTTGACCACTGCTATTCCATTTGAAATCCATACTTTCCTTCCCAGTGGAATTGACTATCCTAAATGTTAAACAGATATTTTAGATGGAACGACTGAAGTCACTGGTTGTTTCCCAATATTCACCCAAAATTTTTTTTAAAAAAAAAGTGGGGGGGGGGGCTTTTTTTTTTAAAAAGGGGACTTTGCCCCCCCCCAAGGGAGCAAATTTGGCAAATCGACTTTTTTTAACCAAAATGGCAACTTTTTATTTGGGGGGTGGAAGCATCAAAAGACCTCATGGGGTGGGTTAAGTGCAGATTTCCAATAATAGAGCCCAGTCTTACTTGACATTTAAAGAACAATGTTATGGCACCAAGAGACAGCACAGCTTTGGTTCTTTCTGTTCCATTCTTTGAATTTAGACAATAACAAATATTATACTTTGTCTTTGACATATCACAATGTACATGTAAAACATCTGTTGATCCACAAATTTGATTCTCCCATCAGCATCCACCATGTATATTTGGTCAAATGGCAGTGTGGGTATCGGTCTCATCAGGTAATTAGGTGATCTTAGCATGGATTTGTGTTAGTTACCCTCAAAATGACTTGGTCCTCATATACCATCATTCTTTACATCTAATCCATGGCAGGCCGAACCATCCTCAGATTGTTGGTGGTCAGCTCACAACTCTATACATGCACATTACGCTCTAACTCTCCCAATTTCAAGACTGCTCTTTTCTTCCAGACAAAGTGACAAGAAATGTTTTACCACAGATTAATATGACTGACTATTAAATGTTGGCGAAGAGTATGCTACCAGATTGGACAAGATTGCTAACTGTACCTGAATGGAAAGTTACCCCATTTGTATAGCCTTACCTGGACATAAATATCTATCTGCGACCCTTGGTCATCTGTGTTAAAATGGCTGCTTCAAATGTACGTTGGTAGGTTGAGTGACATTTCCTGTGATCTTCGGTCTCCTTAGGGCGCTTCTTTCTCTCACCGGTCCTACAGGTGGAAAATACGGTATTGGCAGTTGACAAAGACTTTGTCATTGATGTGCTTTACTTCTACCAAGCCCGTCAACTACAGAAGAAAGAAGAGAGTATAATACAATGATCAGCTGTTATCTTTGAAGTTGTCGCCAAGCTCAGGGGACTCTGGGTGGGGGGGGGGGCAGGAGTGGTGCAGGAGTGGCACAGTGGGGTGGGCCTAGGGGGATATACCACAGATATGAAAAGAGATTCGGTCTGCCTATACCGGCTTATACAAAATCTTTGTCCACCCACAAATATGCGCAATTGGGGGTATTCGTGTTTTTTACCGAGAAACATGCGAAAAGGAACGAAACGCAAGTACTGTGCGTATTACATTGAAGCGTCTTAGCTAACACAACCGCTAGATGGTTTCGGTAAAAGATTGCCTGGCACAAAGATCGTAAGGTGCTCGCGGTGTTTAAAATCCCGCCTTCCGATCACATTGGTAATGGTTAAGAGTGGGAGTGGTTGTGGGCCATAAATAAATTCCCTTCAATTTCTTTTTAATCTTTTTTTGCATTTGTTGTAAACTGGGTTGTGTATGAGGGAAATCAAAAATAAAAAAAAAAATTATGATGAAAAAATGTTTTCTCCCTTAATGTCACCAAAACATCTGATTACAATTTTTGGTTGATGAAGCCAATTATTGGTTGTGTAATGAGTTGCAAAAATAGTGGGCGAGACGTATAAATCATGAGAACAATAAATATTGGGCACAAAAAATCATCCGATTTTATCCTTATATGTTTTGGAATTCAATTATTTTTCCCACACTTGGATCCTATGAATTAAATCGGTCCGGTGGTTTTGAGTAGTTAATTTTAGTAGCAAAAAATGTGAATTAAACTTGGCCAGTTGTTTTTTTAATGTGTTACGGACCACATCATCATCATCATCATCATATTATTTCCAAGATATACAGTATCATAAAAAAACACAAACAGATACATACAATACACTGACATGGAGGAGGTTGGACGAAAAGGCCAATAAGGCAGAAGTGAACAACCCCTTATCAAATATTGGCACTAAAACACAAAAGAATATTTATATTGAAAAACCAAAAGACATACTTCATAACACATACACTTAGCACACAAGACGAAGCACTTGCCCCAAAATTATTATTTAAATTGAAACGTTTGATTTGAGCATAATTTTGAAATATGCGGATTTTGAGAGTTTTTTAAGAACGTCGAGACTTCAAGGGTTGTCCCGATTTTCTAATAGCTTGAGCAGAAAAACCTTTTTTTATTGGGGATACTTATATCATGGAGGCTTTCTGTGTGGTAATTGTGTTAATTCAAGGTGTTTAATAAAGTACTTGCTAAAGTTCTCAAGGGAAGTTGCATTGGGTATGTTTGTACTAAATACTCCTAGTTCTAATTTATAAGTATCCAAACACATGACGGAAATTAAAATGAAGAAATAGTGGCCCGGAGCGTGACACCTATAGTGACTATTTGATAGTGGTTCTGAGAGACCAGGTTTGAAGTTTTAAATATCTTATCTAGATGAACATAAAGTTGCCCATATCAAATACAATTAATTGAATATATGGCAAAACAAGTGTAAAGTACCAGCGATACGTATACGAATAGGTAAAAAATGTTTAATTTATTATAAACGCCAATATTTCTTGAAATAAATTTTTGATTATAGCATTGAATATGGTACTTCCCATGATAGATTTATCTAATACACCAATAAATTTAGTGGTGTTTACCCTATCAAGAGAAACATAATTAGGATATGGGAAGATTCTAGTAGTATGATTGATTTCAACAGTCATTTTATCATTGACATAATGAAGCAGTTTGGTTACATTTGAGAGTCTATTTTGAGTTTTGTGTGGAGTTACCAAGGAACATATAGTTTGTTTTACTAGATTTGATAGATAGTTGTTTGCTTGAAACCATTGTACTCCTGAAGTTCGTATTTATTAGATCCATTTATTATCAATGTCACGATGAGAATTGAGAATATAGTGGTGTCATCGGCAACAAAACAAATTCCAATACCGAAGGAAAGTACTTAAACTATATCGTTTACATAAAAGAATGAAAAGAGCGGTCTAGGATTGATCCTTGAGGTTAAGCCACATATGATATTCTTATAGTCGGACTCTTTGTCTTGGTCGGACATTTGTTTTCGTTTTCTAAGTAGCTCTTAAACCACTTAAGCACAACTCCCTGAATCCATAATGTGATAATTTATAGAGTAATATATCATGGTCGATGGTATCAAAGGCCTTTGTACAAAGTCTAAAAAATACCCAAGTACCTTCAACTCTTTCAACTGCTTACTTATGTTCAACTAGATCTATTATTGCCATGGAAGTGGAGTGATTTGGTCGGAATCCAATTGTTTTTTATTCAATATTTTCTGTGTATCAATGAAATCAATACATCTGTTAAAGACTAATCTTTCAAGAAACTTTAAAAAGCATGTTAAAACGGAAAAATGGACGAGATTTGAGAATTATGCAGCATTTCTTTTTTATAAATTGGTACTACTGTGGGCAATCTTAAGATTTTCAGGAACTATGCCTTGTAGAATAGAAGGTTAAAGATCATACTCAAAGGCTTTGCTATTCGCTGATACCTTTTTTATAATAAAAGTTCCAAATTATCGTGACCAGGACTTTTTGGTTTTGATCGAATTTGGTTATTATTTTCATAATTCATCTTCAGCTGTTGGTGTCAAGAATATACTCTTACGGATGGGATTTCTAAGATAATCAGAATAGTTTTACCTGTGTGTTGTATGTTAGGATGCAAGTTTGGTCCACATTAACAAAAAAATCATTAAAGAGTATTGGCTATAGCCTTAGGATCAGTAATATAACTATCATCTTTTGCTTTGAATTTACTTTGTTGAGAAAGTTTCTTTCCACGACCTATAATATCATGAATTGTTTTTCCAAGTTTTTTGCATTATTGCTCCGTGGGATGAAATTCTTATGAAAATATTCACGCTTGGACTTGCGAATCAGGAGTGTGGAGTTTATTTCGGTAGTTTTTTAAATTTCTGGGATCGTTATTTCATTTGGATTCGCAAAACTTTATTTGTATAATTTATTTTTGATATTGATTTATGCTTTTCCAAACGCCCTTTGGTTATCCACGGGGAATGTGGAGATTTCTGTTGTTTGTTACAGTACAATTTTTTAATGGGCTACATTATCGTACAATTAGGTTAATTTTTGTACAAAGCAGTCATAATCACTATTGGCTCATTATTAATCAATACTCTGCCAATTAAGATGAGATAAACTTCGTTTAGCTTTTGTAATCTTTTCAGTTACAGTAAGTTCTTTTATATACGACCTTCTTTATGCTAATTAGCAAAAAATCCACAACGAGAAATTAAATCTCAAACCTGATAATTTCATTTTTGTCTATTTTAAAAAAAATAGAAGGAATAAATAGAGTTTCAGAGTTGTATGCATTAGTAAGGATGTTTATCGATATTGTGCACTGGTCTCAGTAATTCTTGTTAGGTTTTATATTATGGATGGGATTAGTGAGTGTGAATAATGAAGTCTAAATAGTCGTGTGTAGGTTTATGAATATTATCCTTAAGTAAATCTATATTGAAATCACCCATACATAAACATTCCTTTTTTTCATTAGAATTTTAAGAAATATAGGCTCATGTCAGTGATTAAAATCATCTATAGGGTAGGTGCTCTGTAGACCTTCCACTTATGATAATTCGTGTCACTGTTATTTTCAATTTCAATGAAACAAGATTCAAAATTATTGAATTGCTTTGTGAGATCACATCGTAATTTGTATTTTGAAGAATTTGATATATACCTTACAAACACACCACCTTTCCCTCGACCAATTCTGTTTACATATTCCATTTGATTCTGGCAAATCCATAATATTCATGAGGTTTCGCTTTTAAATGCGTTTCGGATATCAATAATAGTAAAATCATGATTTAGTGTTTTAATACATTCTTTCATTTGTCAAAATTTTGATAAGTTCTGATGTAAGGTTTAGGAGAGGAATATTGCATTTCTTGTAGTGAGGTTTTCCTGATTGGTCAGGGCGTTAGGTATGGACATTTTGGAAATAAACTATCATGGGTCTCCTCCGAATCTTTAAATGTACTTTGGTAGGCGAACAGGGGTTTAAATGCCATATTTCCTTTTTGTTTCAAGTCAATATCAAATTTGTTTGGCTATTATCATTTAAGTTGCCAAGAGCATCAACATCTCATCACTATCATAATCCATATTTAAACTTGTCAATGTTACAATTTGAGCAAGTCCATGTCTTCTAGTATTGCAAGTTGGTTGCGTTTAAGCTTAGTACATTTTTGATGGATATAGCCATTACATTTATTTACATTTAATACTTTATGGATTTGCCTTTATGTTTTGGAGCAAAAAAATTACATACATCAAGACGAGACATTGCAATGTACACGAACACAAAACAAATCAACACACCTAGATATGTAAAATTTTAAAAATATTACAACTGCAAATACTAGAAAGTCGTGTGGAATACAGACAATTTATATAGGCAAAAACAACAGGAGTATGCAAGAACGTTCATTACTACAATTTCAATAGAGATTCATGTTAGGATTAACTGAGGGTTAACCAAATAGTATACAACATGGTGACATATCAATCCTTTATCCCATGTACATATCAGATATATCACAGTCATGTATTATCCCAATATACAACAAAAATATAATGCCATATCAACAATACTAAAGCCATTACCCATACAATATTGACTTCATTTTTTTTTAAACTCGAACATCTAAATATTCCATGTCATATCACAGTCGTGCCATATCGTACCAGTGTACAACATATCTGATATTACCACACCATATACATCACATAATATGTATCATGTGTCATATCATAATAGACCATATCATATTACATTAAGATATACTCGCAGATACCCATAGTCAAATACATTTTGAATGATATCAAATTGTCTAAACTGATATCATTAATAACAAGTATTGGTCATATTAGTAATGAGTAAATATTTATGTTACGTGGTGTCTTGTTTATGTTACTGCTTGCCATATTGTATTGATATGTGATGCTTACAAAGGTGCTTTAGAATGTTATTGTTTTTCTTGTATTTTCAATGTCAAGTCAATTGTTAAAACCAAATAATCATTACATGGTGTCTTTTTGAATTTCATTAGAGTTTTACTTATCTTCATTTTCTTGTTCTGTATGCGTGCTGCTTGGTAAAAATACTTGTACGGATGCTTCTCTGCATGCTCCCAGAATATGACTGATTTAAGTCATTTTAGCTTTACAAGTTTCAACATATCCCTTTGGTAGGCAATCCTGGTTTGTTTTGACGGAAACTTTTACTGCACGTCCAGGTCAAGCTGCCTTTACCCATGGGCCTGCGTGATCAATTCATTGGCTTGTTTTAAGAGCCGTTCTACGGGGAGTTAAGTGTTCCTGTATCCCAATTTTCGTCCATCAGTTTTTTTTCATGGCTTGGTAGCTTTGTCCGGGTGCTATATCTTGTAAAATTTGGCTATATTGCCCTGGGCTTGCCTTGAATTTTATTTCCAGTACGGTGAGTTCTGTCTATGTCAGCATCATCTAATTGAAATCTAGTTTCTCCCTCGCGAGGGATTTGATTAACTCATCTGTGTTTTCTGTCTTATCCTCGGGGATGCCTGTAATGATCAAAATGTTCCTTCTGGTATATGCGGCTATCTTCAGTTATCTGTATGTTCATGTCAAGTTTGGTGGACATGATCTCAATTTTTGTTTCCATATCTTTGTTAACTTTTGAGATCATCGTTTTCACCATCTCCAAATCATGAAATGTCCCTCCAGTCCTCAACTCTGTTTGCAAGGTAGCAAGGGTTTGTCACTTTATTGCCGTTTCACTTGGTTTCGGTAGAAAACTCCTTAAAGTCCTCACTTGCTATAATTTCCTTCTTAACAAATTGGGATGATGATGATGGCTGATGTGGATTCCATGTGTTGAAGCAGCTGCAGCAGTATTATAATGTTAGTACATGTAGTAATTATAGTGATGACAAGGGGGCCTCAGTGTTTAGTTCCAATATAGATTCATAGTGTATCACTGTGTAGTGCAAAGCATTCTCTATGTGTTAGCCCATTGAGCTAATTCAGCTAGGCTTTCTCTATGGGCTTTTACATGGTTTGAGGAGATCAGGAAAACACGTATGCTACACTAAAGAACTGATTCATTTGAAGACGAGACAGTTTGTAGAATAATGTAAAATTTACAATTTTTTCACATTGCATGTTCGACTAAAAACGGTCCCTTTTTATACTTGACGACTCAACTTGATGAGTGTTTTTGTGCCTTTACAACTTACAGAGTATTTGCTGACAAATTGTTTTTATGTTTTTTCCCTTCATATTACTTCCTATCCCAAACGTAAATTAGCTCTGGAACGACGACACAGACTGAAGCTGGGTCGGCCTTGCACAATTTCTACAGTGTGAAACTCCTATTCTGGATCATTATCATAAAATAACAAAGCGATGATTTTTTGTCGACATGCCAAAATACAAAGGCGCCAGCCAGCATCATGAAACGGTGTGTTGTTTGATTGAATTTGAAAAATAATACGGTGAATGTTGCGGAGGCAGTACCACAGACACGCATGGTGAGTGAATGCTGAAGACGATGCCAAGGGCATACGCTAACGAAAGATTCCGAGGGACGCTAAAATGATTTGCGAACACTTCGATTACCCCCAATGGCGAGTCCATGCCGGACACCAATGGAGGCCAGACCGGGAATCTCCTTTCTCTATATCTGTGGATCTAACCCACTAACACACGGACGAGGGATTGGAAACCATTGCACACATCTCTCGAATTTAGTTAAGCATAGAGGTAGGATATAGAAGAGGGTGCACCTTAGCCAGCCCTGTATTATTAAATGGTCGTTATGAGCCAAGTACCAATGATGGGCTTATTGATCGCGGGCAAATGATTTTCCCAGGTATACTAGCGGAAACTATGTTCCCACAATGCAAAAAACCAACCACCGCAATTATAAACAAACATGGTGGTACCCAAGGACGAGATTTATACGGCAGGTGGAGGGTAGGATTTCAGCGAATTTTCCGATTTCGGATGAGATTGTTCAAGCTTCGATTTAGTTAAGATCTGTCATAGCTTTAATAAGAATTACATCGTGTCATGAAATAATAAGGTGCATGTCAAAGCCGCCGAATGCGCAAAATACGGCAGGAAACATTGTGCTTCCGGTATTTTGCTTTGCCTAAAAAATATGGCCCAGCTTGGCCCAAGCGCTACAACTTCGGGCATGGCACTTATGAAAATCTTTCTACATCGTTTTTAAAGTGTTTCTAAAAAAAAACCACGTCTGCCCCCAAAATATAATTATGCCGCTATGAAAAATTGGTGCCTTTTGTCATTGCGGTTAGATATGGCTGTGAAGAATTGTATTGTAGAATGTTAACGCAAAGTCACAAACGATAGGGTTTACGGCGACTAAGCAACACATGTGTACAAATTTAAAAATGGCCGCAGCATCGATGCGGCCATGGGAAGACATGCAGAAATCGTCGCTTATACAAGACTCGGCGTAGGTCACGCAGGGTCATTTCTAACACCGATATGATTTTTTGATAAGCGATGATCACTCGGCCGTGCAAGAGTCGCCATACAACACACATGACATCAAGCCATCTTTCAGAGCGTCTCAAGTGGACAGTTCATACTGGGACAATGCGTTTAAGCGGCTTTGAAACACTGACAGATTAGATTTATGGGAGCACACCATCCTCCTCTAATATTACTTATGGCGTTTAGAGTAGTAATAATTTCTGGCCTTGCACATGCAGCAGGTTTGTTGGTTGATTAAACTGTGTCTACGTGCAACCAGGTGGTGCACTTAAGGTAAGAATTACAATTACAATGGGTTATGGAAAGCTTCTTTGAAGTAGTGCAGAACAGAAATAGGCCAATAGGTTCCAAGATCGGACTGCCTCTACACCCAACGGTCCGAATTGGTGTCTTCAGATTTGCTCAGTACAATGACGAAAATGAGGAGGTATGAAATTGAGGGTATGACGTTTGAACGAGTATGAAGTTGACCGGGTATGAAGTTGACTGGGTATGAAAGATGGGTATGAAGGTCTGCTCGGATTAATAAACTACTATGTTGATGGGACAATGTAAATGAAGTTGCAGTGCAAAGGCTTTTAGTGGGCACGTTCCCAACATAGCAAACATTAAAATTACACATAAAATTACACTTACACAAGTATTGCATAAGCAATGGTATGACATTACAAACTAGCAGTGAAGGGGACTGCTCCCCCCCCCCCCTCGCCAAACGCATGCACGGCCACATTGCCAGCGATTCTACTACATGTTTTAGTAACTAATCTTACTAACCTCATGCGGTCCGTTACACTGTTGCAAGCGCTTTTGTATGCCTGTTCGATGTAAGCTGACCCGTCAGCTTGTCGAAACACTCCCATGCGACACTGGATCTTTCGTAGTTCGTGAGGTCTTCTGCCGTCAGTTCTAAACCCTTGATCGGAGAGCAAGTCTATACCCGCCATGGTAATGGTTTCCTATCGATCTATATCCCTGACTGAGGCTGAGAGCTGTGACCATGCTTCACATTACTCCGGTTCGGTTGTTCATACTGTTTGAACTTTGAACTTTACAATAACAAAAAACAACAATTACGAAGTAATTTAATTTCCCTAAATTTATAGACTCACTACGAATATTCTCAACGAATTTTGCAATTAGCACCTTAAAATATAAAATACATTAAAATATGGTAATAAGGGGTGGATTGTGGAGAAATTAATACAAAACATAGTCAAAACAACATGAAATTAGGAAAAATCTCTTCAGAACAAATAGAACACTTTGATAATTGATTGAAGCATGACATATTACACCGTACACGTGTATACCAGACTGGTGATGTTCTATGCTGCTGTGTGTACGTGTGTGTGTGTGGTGTGCGGGTTTTGGGTGGTGAGTAAGAGTGAGTGTCGCATTTTTTTAGCTTTGGGGCGTAGATGCCCAATATTTCTTGAAGTTACTAACCACTTGCGGGTGAACGTATGTGGCTAAGCTTTCTATTTTTTGGCTAGGTATGGTCCTTAGGCTGAGCTCATGGAGCTATAGTCGCCGTCACAATTCATTTTCTGAATTAGGCGCTTACATACGCGCGCGATAGTTGCTGCGTGTATCACGCAGACTATGCATTGCCTTTCCGCGTTGTCATGTTTGTCTGCGGGACTCTGGCGTAGTCTTGCGGCAGAGGAAAAGGAAGTATGACGGAGAGTATAGTGAGTCGAACAACATTGGCCAAGGGGCCTGAGCACGTTACCTTGCATGTAGGTGTTTTGGGCGCAAAGCTAACTGCACTGTCTCTACAAACTGATGACATCAATTCCAAACCCTGGGCCCTGAACTTTTGCAACTTCACTGTCTTCAGTTCCAAACAAACCACTGCCCTGGCCACCCCCCCCTAAACCACTTCACAGGCTTGTCATCCAAGTCTAGGGCTACATTGGTTGCACGGCACGGGGGAAAGATAAATGAATGAGTCGTCCTAAATGGTGAACAAGAATTTGCTGTCTTTGAAGTTTGTGTTATGATTTAATAAGCTTTTAAAGGTGCATTTCGTGATTTCAGCACCTTATGTTTTATTCATTGATCACTAGATATCATCGAGAAAAGCTTATTTAATCAATTCGAGCTGGTTCCGATCTTGCGGTTTTGTGTTATGGCCAGTGCTCGTTTCACACGGTCACATAGGCTACTGTGCTGTAATTTCTGTCCGTTTACGGACAGCAAAAATACAAAATTGCGGAATTTCTTACAGATGCGACCGAAATTACACGTTAAGATTTGGAACACGTGGATTACTAAGGCTAACGGTTCAGACGATAGTATAAACATCTCAACCTTTTTTTATGTTAAACGTCGGGGGGCGCGGCTGTGGATCACGAAATGCCCCTTTAAACATCAGCAGATCCATGTAACACAACCACAGCCCCAACACCCACCCCAACAAGGCTGGCTTAGACTAGTTCATCATGTTCAAAAGTGCTGAGCCGCACTCTTTGGTCCTAGGCAGGAATACATGGATCAAATCATGGGTTCATACTGTCTACTCCCATTCGAATGTTCGTCTGTCTATTCCACAGACTCAAAAACCTGGACATTTTTCTTCTGCCAGGCAGAAGATTAATCCTGAATTGACACAATACCTCATGCAGATGGTATCGGTTCTTATTGTTTACATTCCTCAGCTGTTACTGATACTGGCGGTTGAGTTCAAGAGTCCATATTCCATGCATGGCCATGGTCCAGTGATATACATACCTACTTGCACCACTAGTGATAGTGACAATTCCCTGCCTGCACTAAATGAGACTAGTCTATAACCAAGCGTTGTAAGGTAGCTAGTAACAGTTTTGATTGGTTGGGTCAGATTGCAAAATTTCGCTTGACAAATTAAACTGTAGAATGGATTCTATAGCCATTATATCCAAAATATACTTCCAATGTTTAATATACAATTGTGGTAAGGAATTACATTGTTTGTATACATATTTTACAACACTGATAGCCATGGAACTATTTCATTAAGCAGACTATGAGTTCATGTGTGGTAAGCGGCCAATTTTGTACAGCAATGTATGAAAGCTATTACTACACAATAGTGATTTTGCCTTTGCACTGGATAAGAAGTTCCCTTAAAAGGGAAGTATGGTAACCTGAAGCTTGGTTTTCCATGCAAAGCGATTTCTACTTCAAAAAATACCAGATGGATCAGAAAAAAGTAAAATGAAACTGAATGTCTTTGTTTCACAATAAAGGTTGATCATATGATTGATGCCTTGCAATACTTAGTATCATACAATTAGTGTTACAACTCAAATTTTTTGTTTCATTTCACAAATTGGGCAAAAAATGCAGAAGATTGTCCTTTTTAAGGACTCGTCTTGTTTAAAACTTACATTGTGTTTCACTAATTTTCTGTTTACAAACAAGCTCTTACTAAGTTCCGGCCTGTCATACCAGGCTTATGCAAAGTGCAATTGTGGTGCACTCTTGACGCCAAAAAATAACAAGATTGACCCCCATTCAATAGTTATCCAATAATGGCAAATATGATTGGAGTGAGAAACTTACTCATTGACATCTCATTTGTTCTCATGTCAACAAATAACACAGGAACTTCTGAAACTGTGTGCACAATTTCCAATTTCTCTTGATTTCATGATAATGGAGTATGGAAAAAAATGTTCTAACTTATAAGGATGCATTTGAAATTAGTGGATCATGTCTATGTTCTTGCTTCTTCTTATCATGTGCAAACACTGTGGTTCTCAAATATGATCACAGAGAGGGTACAACGTCTGGCTGCTCACTGAATCTGCAAGGTCCTTGTTGTGCATTGCTCC
>JAMKCH010031473.1:0-17768 GCA_023653785.1 Ophioderma brevispina | reverse complement strand
TCAAAATAATTGGCGAGTTGCAATTTTAATTGCGACATCAAACACTAAATAAACGCTCCATTGAAATTCACAATAAAAATCCCGTCTCGCCCTCTGGTTTGCACCCCGCGTGACAATATTTTGTGAATGTTTTATCCCATTTCCTTATAGAACACAACTGAAAGTTTCAAAGAATTTGCAATATTTGATAAAATTCTAGTATAGATTTTTAAAGAAACGGGCATATGACACACCACCACGATTTTGAGCCGATGTGCGTGTCTAATAGCCGCTTTCGACCAGGCCGAAAGTCGAGGGCCTACTTCTACACAGAATCAAATTTCAAAATTTTTGTGATAATCTCAGCGATGATCAACTATAACTCGTCCTTTTATTATAATATACCACCCTCACCACGCTCACTGGAACCGGTCGCCAAAGGGAACTGACAAAATATCTCACACGTTTTGTTATTTTTAACCGGAACTACCTACCATTCCCCCAAATTTTGGAGTGTTTTAGTGTCCGTGCGCCCTTAAAGTTTCCAAGCTGAGGAATACTTTTTGTTAAGCCCAGAGTGTGTGAATACAGTCATCGAGACGAAAATAAAAAAAGGTTAACACCAAATTATTTTCAAAATAAATGATTGTAGGTAAGGGGGAATTGTGGTGTGTTTTCATATGTTTTTGTGAATATTTTCGTCTGAAGGACGCGTCGTGGTTTAGCCGAACTCAGGGCCGATGATGTTTACAAAATTATTTCCCTTTCTTTCAGTTACAAAAATAGTCCTGTTTTCAAATGATAATATTTTTTTTCCAAGAAAATAAGTTTTCTCTATCTCACACAAGGAGTTCTGAATAAGAATACAATTAGAAGGCACATTTCTTGATCCTAGGACCTTCATTTATTTTGATATTAGAATATCACAGAAGAAAAAGGTCAGGTGTTTTAATGTTACGAGCAAATGTTTGTATCACAGTGCCCCATATGCCACTCTGTTTTTGTAATTTCCTGTCCGATTACCAACAGAAATCAAAATTACGCTTTCTTCAGCAACGACCAATTTGGCACATAAGATGAAGGTACACGTCAGGGTTCAGATCTCAACAATCTCAACTTTTTTAGGTAAGTCTGGGCGAGGCTGTGGATCCCAATGCCCCCTAATTGTATACAAACCGCAGAAAATACAATACCCCTTGAAGTTGATTAGATGGTCAATATGCATTTTATTTGTTTGACTACACTTTCATCAAATCATTTAGGACTGAGATACAACCTAAGCTTTGAGCTTTATATCAAACGGGGGGTTTCTAGATGGAACCGAACCTCTTGACCCCTGCATTGGATTCGTCTGCCCTCTATCATGCACCAGGATTCAAGGACTGGGAATAGACTTCAAAGCAGTCTTTTCGCTAGCTCTGCTCCAGAGCCGACTTTACCGTAATGCCCAAAACCATGTCCTACTCCCCATGATAAGAACCACAAATTCTGCGTCACTTGACAGGGTGTTATCACTGATATTGCTGTAGGTTAGAGCCGGGGTTTAGGCCAAAAATACTGCGACTTTTAGCAAAAATAAAAAACGAGTGCATCATGATGCAAGTATCCATCAATTGGGATGTTAGGAATGTGTAGTTGTGGGGTCAAAAGGTCATGTTTTTTTTTAGGGTCATTACAGGTCAATTGACAAATACCCACGGGCTTGGCCATGGTTATCTGAGCAAGTTTGGTGGCTAAACAACTTAACTTGGAAGATGTTTAGATATTTTGGGGGGTCAAAGGTCAAGTAGGGTCATTGGCGTTCAACAGGGCATATGGGCCATAATAGGTCATTCTGTACATACATAAGAGTTCTGGACCGTTTGTTTTCTTTAATAGTTTTTACTAGGCGATCCTCGATTTGGCTATCACCTGATGTGTTTGGCGATCACCTGGCTTGAAATGACCCTCGGGTTTTGGCGGTTTTTTTTCCCCTTTTGAACCTTGAAGACCCCTGATGACCTTGCCCATGACCTTTAAAATTTTCATCATCAACAATCGACCCCCGCCCACCAGTCTCGCCTGAATATACCAAAGTTTACCCCCATTTGAGCTCCTTTGACTTTGAATGACCCTGATGACATTTGATCCACTAACCAAACGAACTCGTTTTTCGTAGGTCAAGGGCACCCACCCACCCAGTTGCAGGAAGGTGCAAATCCTCAGTCTCTCAGAGAACTTATGCAGTCAGACAGACACAGTGACAGACGACCCCGGTATAAATATATGGATTGATAAGGTTTTGACGTGGGGCAAAGGTCATTTAGTCTTAAGATGTCAAACTGTACTAACTATATAAGTCCTACAAGTTTCTTTGAGCAATGTTTGGTGGTCACTGTAAGTTATTTGCAGAAATTGTATAGTTTACTAGTGTGGAGCCCGCGCTGCGCGTGGGTCTTCGGTAGCTGAGTATACCCGTTTAGATGGTATACTGGAATGTTTCAGAACCGAACCAAGGTACTGTATTCGACCTATTAAAAGCACCCTGGGTGCTTCCATATCCATTACTCCAAAGCAATGGGTAAGTAAAACACAGCCATTACCCAATAATGACCCCTACATGACTTTCTGACCACCAAAATGACCCCTCCGAAAATGTGACCAACAAAAGTGGGTACGGCAAAACTCGACCACCAATCAAAAACTCATATCCTACGTCAAAGCACGGCCAGTTACCCGATAATGACCCCTGGAGACCTTTGACCCAAATGACCCCTCGAAAACATGACCACAAAACTCGTATGGCGAAACTGTACCACCAAACCAAACCTCATATCCATAGGTTAAAGCACAGCTAAGTTACCCAAAAACGACCCTGGATGACCGTTTGCAGAGCTGCCAACATTGAGATTTTTGATATCAGGGAGATTTGATCTTATAATCAGGGAGATTTGATTTTAGAATCAGGGAGATTTAAAAAAAATAGCGAGCATTTCATTGTAATACCTCCTCAAGAAGGATACAGCCAATGGATTTGTCCGCTTAAAGATCATTTGAAAGCTTCCACATTTAAGGAACTGTCAGTAGGAGAGTACACGAGGTGTGGAAAGGAAAAGAAATCGGGGAGAAGAATGGGATGAGAAGTTGGTTGAGGGGGAGTGGAGTGGCGAAAACATAGGAGTGTTGAAGGGAGGGTGTATGAATGGAGGCTATGGGTGCCGATGTGCCGGGGTGAGGACAGGAGAGGTAGGTTTGGAAAAGTGGACAGTGAGAGGGGGGGGGGGGGACTCGGTATAATGGAGCATGGGGGGGTAGGTAATGGGGAGGAGGACTTAGTCCCTTGGATTTTTTTTAAAAGAATTGACATAAAAAAGGTTGAAGTAAAAAGTCAACTAAAGGTTCGAAACTTGAAAACGAAGCCACCTACATCGATTATGAACTGCAATCATGAATAGAGCTCCTTTAAATATAAGGCGTCCCGAAAAAAATTGACAGGGCTCCGCCGTATGGACAGCCCCCTTTACGGAACTGTCAGGAGGGGGGGGGGAACTTAAGTACCTTATGGAGATTTAAAAAAAAAATATTGAAATGAAAAGTCGAAAGTAAAGTCAACTTTAAAGGCTTAAAACTTGAAAACGGAGCCATCCAAAACATATGGAACTGCACCATGAGAATAGAGCTCTTAAAAATAAAGCTTCCCGAAAAAAATTGACAGGGCTTCCGCCGTCCTGACAGAACCCCGTTTAGGGACTGTCAGTGGGAATAAAGATCCCAACCAGGCACTAAAATATTATAACCTAACACTTTTTTGCACTAAAGCAATGATTGAAAGGCAATCTCAAAAAGGCAACCAGCAAATCACAACAGGTTCATTTACTTGTAGGCCTATCCCCTTGCAAACCACTGGAGTTAATTTGTTAACACTTTAAAAGACACAGCATAGCCTATCAGCAGTTAAAAGGTTAAATATAAAAATATTGCTGTGCTGCTCCATCCGAATTCGGGAGTAAAAACTATGTTCAAAACCAAGATATATATCTTTTTGCCTAAAGATGTGTTACTTTATTTCTGACTTTATACCGTTTAATTTATCTCAACACCACCCATCATTTACCATGACCCCTGAATGACCTTTGATGACCACCCCAAAAATGACCCCCTCGACAATGTTACCATAAAACTTGTACTGCTGCGGGAAACGCTATAAACCACCAAACCAAAACTCATATTCATAAGTCCAAAGCACGGCCAGTTACCCGACCACTACCCCTGGATGACCTTTTTAACATTTAAAATTAACCCATTTCCAAACTTAACCCTTACCTTACCTGTATTCATATAATAACCACACCCTCCCCACCCTGCCCCCCCGGATAACCCCAACAACTTCCCCGCCTCCCCTCTTTACGGCTGCCACCTACCATCGTACGATCGGAGCTCTAACCACACACAAACGGACCACACCCAAAATATCATATCCTTATTTACATTACTGTTAACACATATCTTATAGCCGGACCAACCCACAAGCCCACAAAGTCATTTCTTTTAGTAAGATAGATTTTGATTGACCAAATGGGGTCACAGAGGTCACATAGGGCCATTATAGGTCAAACGGGCACATGGGTCCTCAAAGGTCATTCTGCGCATACAGTAAGAGAGTCCCCTGGACCAGTGGTTCCTTTATTTTGTCATAGCATTTTAGTTTTCAGAAGTGTTTTTATTATGTAGATTGACAAAAATGGGGTCAAAAGGCCCTATAGGGTCCCATTAGAGGCCACTCTATATAATCCTCAATTATGAGTCCTGGGTCAGTGGTTTTTCTTTCTTTTGATACGTACGTGGTGAAGGTAATTCGGCAAATGTAACACTAACCCTTTTCCCAACATTCATAACTCCCGTTTCCCACTGTCATTTTCCTTCCAAGTTCTCTTTCCATTCCCATCCTCGCCGCTACCCCACGGTCTTCTCATTTCACACGAATCTACTTTGTCACCCTCACCTCACCTTTCCTCTTTTTTGTCCTCCCTTACTAGGCATTACTCGTTGCCGACACTTTTTTCCCTTCCGTCTCTGGTCCGTTTAATCCGAGGGAGCAAATTGTCGGTTTTATTACGGTTTTTTTTTAATTCTCTATTAATGTTCGTATGTTTCAAGGCCACCTTGAGGGAATATCCTCGATCAAAATAGAGGATTCTTATTTACAAATTTCGCTTACTGCTATTTTGGAACAATTTTTTACTTCATTTTAATTTTCCTTCTGCTTCACAACTTGTATTCCCTCTTATAAATCTTTCTCTCTTTCATTGTTTTTCCTCTTGTTGTACCCCCTCGGTTGTTTTAGCCCCTTCTTCTTTCTCTTCTTAACCCGCCACTTATTCACAACCTTTTTTTCCCTTCCGTCCGCTTTTCCAACGAAGCGGGATATTAATTAAAAGGTAAAAGTCGAATGTAAGGCCGATCATGTAGTGAAGCACCGGCGACACAATATTGCTAAAACCCCCGTCAAATTAATGCAGCCGTGTGGGGGGAAGGAGGCGAGAGAGGGGGGTTAGTGAGGGGGCGGGGTGGTATTGGGTCATGGGGATGGAGAGAGATGGTAAGGTTATAGCGGGTGAGTGTGGTCGAAGGATGGTGGGCAAAACTGAGGGAGTGGTGGTCGATAGGAGAGGAGTGACAAGGTGTGGGGTATAGGAGGGGAGGGGGGGGTTGGGAGTTGGCAGGACAGGTGTTATGAATAGGAAGGATGCACGAGAGATAGTGGATGCGAAGAGGAGGGGGTGGGTCATCAGGAGGATGGGAGGTGTAATGGAGGAGCGGGCTGTGGAGGTTGCGAGTTGAGATGGGAGTAGGGGGTAAAGTGGGTAGTTGGGGAGGAAGGGAGTGATCGGTCGGAGGGGGTGTCGCAGGTATTGGGTGAGAAAAAACGTAGCAATGAAGTAGGGAAGTGTAGGGGTACGGAAAGGGTGGGGGAGACAGATGAGGGCTGGTAGCGGATGTGGGGGGGGAGGAAAATGGGTTGTTGAATGGTAGACAGATATGTGGGAGGCAATGGGGAGAGATGGGGGCCTCGAAAATGTGACCATAAACTGTACTGCGAAACTCTACCACCAACCAAAAATCCTATTCATAACGTCCCAAAGCACCTGGCAAGTTTTTACCCGACAACCGACCCCTGTCTGACCTTTTACCCCAAGAATGACCCCTCCAAATCGAGACCACAAACCTCGTAACGTCGGAGCTCTACCACCACACCAAAATTCATATCCTATGTAAAGGAACGGTGAAACACATAGTCGGACAAAACCACAAGCCCACAAAGTTCATTTTTTTAAGGAATATAGATTTTGAACCAAATTGTGTCCAGGTCCACATAGGGCCATTAGATGTCAAAAGGGCACATGGGTCCCTCAATAGGTCATTCTGCGCATATCATTAAGAGTCCTGGACCAGTGGTTCTTTAGTTTTGTGTCATAGCTTTTTAGGGTATTCAGAAACGTGTTTATTATGTATATTGACAAAATTGGGTCAAAGGCATATAGGGTCACTTAGAGGCCACTCTATATATACTCAAATGAGACGTGGGTGAGTGGTTCTTTTGACTACGTCTGAAGGTAATCGGCAAATGTAACACTAAACAGTTTTACATTCAGACTCCAGGGTTTACCACGGCATTCCTTACAATGATCTGTACTGCAGCAAGCCAGAATCACAATCGTATATGCACTCTTTTACAGCATACTTGACGCTTTGTTTTGCACACGTAATAAGGAAATATCATAGGGGTATGACCTACTGGAAGCAGAGCCAATTGTCGGGTTTTACGGGTTTTTTTTCAAATTCCTCTATTAATTTTTTCGTATGTTTCATGCCACTTTGAAGGGAATATCCTCTACAAAATAGAGGATTATTATTGACAAATTTCGCTGAATCTTTTGAACAATTTTTTAGGATATTCCCTAGTCAAAATGTAATTAATGTCTGGCAATGTGTTTCCCAAAGATTTCCACTTAGTATTGATATGCTTACCGCCACCTATTTCAACATTTCCGCTTTTCAACGAACGCGGGATATTCAAGGTAAAAGTCGAATGTAAGGGCCAATCATGTAGTTAAGCACCTTCTCGTCACAAATATCTAAAACCCGTCAAAGGTAAGGCAGCGTGTTTGTCGTCCCCAAACTCGCAATATAATATAGTATCCCAGTGTGGTAAGGGGTATTAAAATATTCCCGTAGTACGCCACCGCTGTCCGCAAGTGATACCCTCCTTTGTTTATCATATTTATAGGATCGAATATTTATTCTAGAAAACCTAATATATTAAAGTGCCTTCAACGTTCAAGGACCCTTATAAAGTCCAGAACTGTTTTTCAACAGTTTTACACTTTTTGTTTTTATCATATTTATAGGATCGAATATTTTGATATCCTACAAAAACCTAATATAATTACAGTGGGCCTTTCACTTTTCAAGGACCACTTATAAATTCCAGAACTGGTTTTCAACATTTCAAGTGCCTTAAACGGTCAACGTCGTGTTACATCTTGTTTAGAGAACACCACGTGGGCAATATGGTATACATTGTCCCGCAGCAATGTCCATTGTATCGAAAACAGCCAACAAGAACTTAATAGGACAACCATATAAGGTTCTCAGCGTACACCAAATTGTTTTTTCTCAAAGCATCCCAAAAGTAACCAGACGGATAATCTAATCAATACCATAAACTAAAAATTCCTAAACTTTTGCGTCGACACCCAACAACCACAACCCCCAAATGTTCACCCATCCTATACATAAACACTATGCATAGTCATTATAAATGCCATAATGGGAAACAAGGCTTGCTCTGCAAAGTACGTTACCCCGATACAACTTTTTTAGCTAAGGTACGGACCTTAATATTTGAATTTTTGCTTTACTAAAGTATGCAAATATACTTTTGCTGAAAATTCTTTTGAGACTTGGTTGCAAAAATACCCCGAGTTATTAACATTACTGAAGTCTGATCTCAAGTAAAACAACAACTTTTGTGTCATCTCTATAATAGTCGGCGACCTTCAAAGCCAGGGAATTTGGTTTACACTAACTCTACTCAAGTCAAATGAACTCGCACTTGTGTTTTGACCTCAGTCCCCTGGTAAGCCCTTGGTAGATATGGGTACGTTTGGGGGGGGGGGGAAACACGATCACCATTTCATTTCGCCCTAAGAACCCCACTAGAACCGGGTTAATAGGTGCACACATAACCCAATCATTCAAGTAAGAAAAGACGCAAGCTGGCAATCAGATGATGTCCAACTTGACAAAGATACAAAGTCACCCAAATTGCCTCCGTCACTAAAAATTCCAAAAAATAAAACCTCCGGCGAAACGCCCACTAACCTCCCAGAACAATTGCCGAATTGGGGGGGAAAA
Source organism: Ophioderma brevispina (assembly GCA_023653785.1). Classification (NCBI taxonomy): domain Eukaryota; kingdom Metazoa; phylum Echinodermata; class Ophiuroidea; order Amphilepidida; family Ophiodermatidae; genus Ophioderma; species Ophioderma brevispina. The sequence goes on along the minus strand of JAMKCH010031473.1, from coordinate 9,392 downwards.
CGGACTAAAACGCCGACTAGTTTCGCGATAAGAGCCGACATATTAAAACACCCCGTCTCTATGCACAATAATCCATCAATTCAAATGGAATTGAGGATTATCATAAAACGAGGGCTCTGAACCAGAGCTATCTTTTCGCATAAGGGTACACAGTTCAATGACAACTTAGTGCAGTCTTTTCACACAAAGGATACACCGTTCATCGACTACTTTTACGTTTCTTCTTGTGGAATTTGACCATTTATCATTACATCACCTTCCGAGACCAAAGTTATTGCATCATTTCCACACTAAATACACGTACAGATAGTACTATACCTTGGGACCAACTAAAAAGTGTCATGTACCAACCTGGCCCATGCGAAACATGGCCTTGGCCCAATTTGTTTGGCCTGAAATCAAAACGTACTGCTTACCATATTTGTACACCATTTTAAACATTTTTTGGTTTTTTTTTTTTCTTGTCTTTTAAATTCCTCTTTAACAAATGACAGCCGCTTTGACTCAGATGTACAATTTCAAACATACAGCTGGAATTACTTGACAAGTTGATTAAGATAAAGTAAACCCTGCAATTCAACTATGCCAGACAAATGGAAACTATGTTTTTTCTAGAGTGTCCTTTAGAGTATATCACCTAAATTTTGTCACAGCTATGGTATCATTTAGTGAATCATTTTACAGTTGTTTCATTGGCAACAAATACTTCATCTCCTGGATATGTTTAGCTGGTAGGCCTACGCAGCTAACATATTGTAGTTTCTTTATGGGGAACACTACTAAGCTAAATGCTTGGGCTGATGTATCTAACTGGGTTAGAATAACCACTGACCCAATTCCATGGATTTTCCAGGTTTTCTGGTCTGTGGGCATCTAAGCCAATTAAAGGGGCATTTCTATTAAACTGATTGGGTCCAATGTTACAAATACTGTTACTTTTAAGGGGCATTCCGAACATGTAATAAATGCCGTTTGGCCTTTATAACTCACTACAAATCCTTCTGTAACTCGCCTGAAGTTATGTGCTTAGGAGTTGTAATACTGCCTCGCCTTCCAGTCACCATTGTTGCAGTTTCTTGGCCTTTTAACCCTCGCAGTCCCCTTGATGGCATCTATTCATCTTCTGAAATCATGGCTTCCTACCAATACGACCATGCCACCAGTGTCCTTTGGGAAATGGGTACAGGTTGCCTCATGCTTAAGCTCAAGAATCCCACATTGGGTATAAGAGAAAAGAGGTATGTGTATATTATTCTTGAGCTACCTGCACATACTTTGAGTCTCAAAGGAAAGGTGCTTGCAACAAACAACTTATCATTTATTTCAGGCCAATTGGCCATAGGCCATGGCCAGGCCATGTTTTGTACATCGCCCCTACAAAACGGGCACCTACACGCGAAACTTTCTAGGGCAAGGAGGGGATCGACCATTTGATAAGTATCTACCGAGGTGGGGGGCACATACGGGAAAGAGCATGTGAAAAATACATTTTTGCATATAATAATTAGTAATCTAATCACACAGTAGGAATATTTTGGGAAAAGCCGGCTATTATGCATCAGAAATGATTAAATGGTCGGAATGGATGGGAATGGGTCAAATGATCATTTAAGAGAATGAGAAAATCCTATTAAATGGGTCAGACTATTTGCCGAGTAGCAAAATCCTATTTAGCATCCGAGGTTTGGTTTTGAAAGAGTTTTGTTTGCCCAGAGTCTGCAACGTCAAATTAAAAGTTCCTTGCGTCTCTTCGTAGTTGGTGTTTGTGGTAAAGGTTAATACTAGTGCGTAAAAAAAGCAAAAATCATAAATGGTGCAAACTTGCTCCTAAACTTGCTCCTCGAATAAATTGGGTCCAATCCTTCGGATTTGGATGAGCGCGTTCTGTGTTTCTTTGTGGAGCAAACTTTAAAACATGTTGAGTTTCTTCACGGCAAATGGGGTAAGAAAAGTGCAAGTATATGAAAGCGATGACAACAATTGATTGGAGTAAATTATGAAGCAGGTGTATAGGCCAAGCCAATGTTTCATGATTCCGGCCAAAACGGTTTCCATATATATGGGAAATTAAAAACCTTGACCGTTATAAAATCAAGGATCATAGATTTGTGTTGTTTACATAAAGCAAATTAATATATACTTTTCAAGTGTGAAAAAAGAAAGAAACGATGCAAACAAGCCAGATAGGACAAACTTGTGTAAGCACACCTCTTCGTTCCTCCCTTTTTCCCAAGGATTTATACGTTAAGCAAGATCTTACGTTAATGTACATATACGGGGTATAGCATATGAAAGTAAGAGTGAGAGTTCAATCGCAATCATCAATGTATAACTGTAATTTATATTGTTAACGCACAGTAAGTTCACAACAATCTCAACATTAATAATGAAGTGTAATGAAAAGGTTTCTCAAACACTACTGAATCGAGGATATAGATACAGATATGCCAATAGGGACTAAACTCTTGGCAATATCATAAACAATGGGAAGATCCTCTGCAACAGGTGAATTGGTTGTTTGATTGAAATATCAGTTGGACATTGGGTTAATACATTTATTAATCCGTATAGTTTAAATAATGAAGAAGAAAAGGAAAATTAAGTTGACAAACAAGTTTAATGTGTTTGTTGTAAAATAATATAGGGGCGCAGAAATCTAAAGTCAAACGCACTTGACCGGAAAGTTGAGGACATTATAGGATTTTTTTTGGCTATAAATGAAAGATAAATATTTGGAGTCCCTCCAAAACTTTTTACAAGGTTTACACCTAATGTTTTAAAACAATATAGGGTGAAAAATAAAAATTTGCATATTTTTAAAAACTTAGTACTTATACAAAATATGCTCTACTAAAGACGGAAGTATTTTTTACATGCGAAACTTCTTGCACTTTGTAGTAAATTTACGAAATTCAAAAGACATACCTGTCATTTGCAAATCCATAGCCCTTGCGTAGAAATTGCATAAAATTTATTCCTTCATTTATAGATTTTTGGTAGAAATACTCGTATTTTTTCCATCATAAAAACGTAATTAAATGATTTATTGACCGTTAAAAACACTCAAATTTCATAAAATGTGATCCTAATTGCCTTATGGTCAAGTTTAACCCCTCTTCGACCAATATTTGCTCAGAAAATTGCAAAATCAAAACACGAGTCCAAAACACTGATTCAACGCAGTGAATGAGATGCAGCAATGGTAAATGATGAAAAGTCACGGGATTTAGCCACCCTTGACCGAATCAATGCTGGGACCGTCTTGTGTGAGTTCGTAGACCAATGCCACCAGAACATGTAATTCGTGGATATCCGTGGCGACTTGTGTATGAGGTTGAATGGAGATCATTTGTTTTGGGTTAGGCAATGTCTTATATGAAAAAAGAAAAATTTAATCAAGAAGCTTAAATATGAGGACTATTTTCTGTAAAAGATGCATATTTACATTTTTTATTTAATTTAACAGTAATTTTCAAACAAATGTCCACAAATTCTCTAGAGTTCTGTAAGGGGTTGCGGCACGCGGCAATCATTTGAAAAAAAATAGCTTTCCTTCGCTTGCAATGATATGAGCTATATAAACATGTTATTATATTATAATATATTTCGCCATTTAAAAACAAATATGAAATGCTTTTGTCAAGTTAAAAATTGCAGTTGGCAAGGGGACCTTGGTAGGTAGGACAATTTTCCACGTGGTAGACATTGTTATCCACACATCGTCAAAACGGAGTGTTCATAATTGCGGAGAGATTTTAAAAGAGCAAATAACCTGTAAAAATGACAACGTAATTTAGAGGAAAATACTGCCAAATAGAAGAAAATATGGTATTGTGGAAAAACTGGGAAATTACTACAATTTTGCTAAACATTCCAGACCTATTATGGACATATTTTAAACATGTTTAAAAGTGGAGTCTTCAAAAAAGCCCATAAAAAATACAGGTTTCATTCCAATTCTCGTAAATTTTTCACAACAAACTTGTAACTTGATGTAAATATTTTACAACAAATAGTATTATTTGTAGGATAAGCCACCCGTAAAAAACTTGGTGGACATTTGTGTGATAGTCTACTAAGACAAGTGTTAGTCAGTACAAAGTGTATAAGTTCACAGTTCTTACAGTGAAATGTTGGCGGACCTCATTGTGAGGATAGTGGTGGTCCTCAAATGGAGAGCTGTGATATAGTCTCATGTTAAAACATCGTGGGGATTTTAGTAAATGATATTCCCTACATAATCACATTTTTGTAGTAACTCACCAACTATAAAAGTTGTGTTTTGATGTAATTATTTTCAGAGTATTAAGCTAAATTACAGGATATTGGTGGGAGAATTGCTGACAGTAAAATACTGTTTTTTTTTTTTTTTTTTTTTTTTCTACAATTAACGATATTTACAGCCGTAGGTTAATGTCTGAAGCTTATCAACTACAAAGTAAAGGACATGTATTAGTTTGTTTGTTTTCGTCGCTTTTCTTTCTTAAACTATTCATATTAGTGTGTCCTTTTAAACTATATAAACGAATTGAAGACAGACATTAATTCTATTGAGTACATGTATAGATTCAGATGTAGTTGCTTTATTCACTTGAAGCTCCAGCAACAGGCTCTTCCTATTTAGAGAAAAACAATTTCAACGAAGGGATTTTCGGAATGTTCTCGTACTAAAAAAATCTACTTTATGAAGTTGACTACTGGTAATCATGGTATTGGTTAATTTTTAAATAGTTGTATCATTAAGTAGACCTGACCTTCCAACTATGCCGTCTAAAACTAAATGGGGTAAATATATGACCACAAAATGGTCATTTTAACTAAAGTGGTCAAACTTTAAAACACCCTTAAAACAACGGTGTTCAAAGATGATCGTTTTTTTTAAACGTGCAAAAGGGTTAGGAGTTAGATAACGGGTATTCATAATGGAGATAGATGCGGAAAGAGAATAGGGGTGAGTGAATTTATAGTGGAAATGGGACTGGTGTGTAAGGACCTCGTAATGGAGATGGCATTCATGTGTAATGGACATCTGATGGAGATGCACTCTACGAAAAAATAAAACGGCTTTATAGAAAGAAAACCTTTTATTGGTCCTCTTATATGGAACCTTTAAGATGTACCCTAAATGGTTCCTTTAAAAGTCTGATAACCCAAAAAGGTTCCTAACCGAACCATAAAATGTGCTATAAAGCAGTTAAAGAACTATTTTTTGGTTCGTTGAAGACTTAAAGGGAAGATTAGACAAACCTCGTCGCACATTTTTCTTAGAGTGTGGGAGATATAAGGCCACCTCCTCAAAATGAAGATGGTAATTTATATAAAATCCCCTCGCCAAATAAGATGAGGCTCCTTATACACTAAATCCTAACTCACATCTAAGCCAAAAATAGACTCCCTTTATCATGATACCACTCTAAAATCAATTAGTAAAGCGGAGACTCACCAAAATAATTTAATCAATTTTTGCGGCCAAGTCAATCAAATTGAATTATTTTTGATACCAATATTAGTTTTTGAAAATAGCAAATAGCTTGATTAGGTGCCCCTAAAAATCAAAGTACTGAGTTTAGTTAGACACATTTAAAGCTTCCATCAATAACATCCACATCTATGATTAAGCTTTATTCATTTAGTAGCAAAAATTGTGATATTCGTATTTTCGTATTGTAGTAGTCGCGGGAGAACGTTCAATGTGACCTGCATTTCTAATTGTTTCATTGACACAATAAGTTATACGAAGACAATATTTAGAAATGTTGTTTCAAGTATTTTTGAAGATATTTCACGTTGTTTGGCCCATATGATTGGCGTCAGGTTACAACTCTAAAAGTATCAGAAAGACATTATTGTGTCTATCAACATAATCTAAGTACTTCATTTATTTTTTATTCAGGTATTCTCTGTTTAAGAGGGCATAATTTTAAAATTATTAGATTTGGCTTCCATTTGAAGTTGAAAGTGATGACCAATGTTAAGGGCCATGCACTTGTTCATTGGGTCCTATAGTATATCTAGTTCCTCCTAGTTTGATAAATAGGGTTGAATAGATCCTTATCATGTAGGGCGCCGCCATCTTGGATTTCTCAAATGCTCAACGTGCCAGGTGCCACCCGGGGGATGCTTATTCTACACACCCTAATCTTATCATTTTCAGCCAAACTAAAATGTGTGTCCATACTCAACTTTAACGGTCATAACTTGGACCATATCTCCTATCTCCCCCGACTATTGGAGTAAATCTAAATTCCACCCTTGTTTTATGTTGAAATGAGCCAAATTAAAATCACCGTTTTGTTTTTTCACTTTTAAGACATTCTGGAGCCAAATACAAGTTAAGAAATCTATTGAGTGTCTGGACTATGAAATCAGTACATGCACTATAATGGATGCCTTCACTGCAAAAACTCCGGTGTTGAATATTGCAAAACACCTGTCGGTGTTAAGCTTGTCAGTGTTAATATCTGGTGTTAAAGAACATAAGAATTTAACACCGCTTGGTTTGCTGCTGCAATATTATGGTTATGCATTTTGGTGGTCTGCTTATGTAATGCTAGAATAAGCGCTAATATGAAACAACAATAAACACAGCAAACATTTTCTACTAACATGTTAGATGTTACAAGCGATAACAGTTTCACACCAACATTTGGTTTACTTAACACCAAAGAATGTGTTCCTCCTGGTAAAAGCAGAGGGTTTTAAAATTACACCAGTGACGTCAATGTTAACACTCAAGAGGATGTTATTAACCAGTTGTGTCAATTTTAACACAGGAGGGTGGTTAAATACTAATTAACACCGACTTTGGTGTAAGATTAACACCAAGAAGTTTAATGTCCATATTGAATCACAAAATTAGTGTCATATAAACCATTTGTGTAATTTTTAACACCATGTTGGTGTAAGTTTAACACAATAGGTGTGGTCCTCTCGAACACAGGCTTGGTGTTAAATCAACACCCTCAGTGTTAAATTTAACACCGAGGTTTTTGCAGTGTTGGATTTTGCGTTTGTAAACTTTCTACATGCAGTTACTGGTGGATTTTCGATACATACCTAACCCTTACTCCCTTATTGGCTCACTATCGAAAACAACACGTGTGCTATATTAACATTTATACTAAACTTGGGTTGCTTCAAAGCTTAATCCCATTTTATTATAGCCGAGATTCTTCGTTGCCTGAATTCCTCTAATTTTGATGACAAGCTAAATAGCAATTTTTATTGACCCTTTAAAAATAAACATTTTTATGTTTTTTCTTTTTTCCATTTAATGTATCAAATATAATGTTTTGCCAAACTTTATTTGCAGATGAAAACATGCCACATCTCTAAACACTTGGCGTCAAATGCCTAACAACCTAACCGGCAAATGACTATTTTCGATTTTAAACTCTTTAAAAATGTTTAAGCAATATTGCAAATGGTAACTTAATTTTCAACTGTTTCTTACAGTGGAAATGATAGTGACGGACCTCATTTCGTGAAGATGGCCGTACTCACATGGAAACAGTGACATTTCCATGTTTTTTTAATTGATATCTTGATTATTTAATATTGTTCACTCAAACAAAATGAAGTAAAGGTAACGCGGCTTTACACCACCGTCTCACGAAGTGATTTCACAAAACTCCAAAACATCCCGAATTGAATTTTTGACTTGACTTGTCCCATCGTCAATTCCGTACTTTCTTTTAACAGGAGAATTTGCTGTACACTGATTTGAAAATTAAAAAGTACTAATATAAACCCAAAGACTATTATAGGGCAATTTCATTGCTGTTTGTAGTGGCTATAATCACTCTAAAAAACTGCGTAGTAATTTGACAACTTTTTCTTTTTTCCTATAGTACAACCGGTAAAACATGTTATATATCTAAATACTATTTTATTACTAAACGCTACCCATCAATGAGAACTTTAAATATTTATTTTTTTAAACAAACTGTAAATAAATTATGTAAGAATTCAAAAAATGTGTAATTAGTGCTAAACATTATTTTTTACAATGCACATCAAGATTTTGTATCTTTAACTCATCATCCAAAAATGGAAAACAAACTTATCTTGATCATATTATGTCTTCCGATGTTTCCTAACTTACTGTGCATATAGAAGTCACGCTAATACAGTATTTACAAATTTAAATTACTAAGAAGCGTGTGTGCCTGAAATTCATGTACATAATAAAAAGGTACTGGCAAATTTTTCTTAGTACATACAATAATTTTGTCTGGAATAATCAAAGACAGATGATTTATTCTTTCATTTTCTTGGGACCGACGTCCCCTTCCTGCCATAAATTAGAAGGAGACCTGGAATACTGAGAATTTTGGCTCCCATGTCTTCAGACCCGATCACAGGATAACTTTTTATCAAACGAAACCACGTTTCGTCCATCCCGGCCACGATAACGAAAGGATTTTTCGCGTTAAATGGACTTCGTTGATATTTTGTTTTGTTGATATTTGAATTGGCTTCCTTGACATTATAAGAAAGCCTATATCAGTATGACGAATTTACAGCAAATTGATACAAGTCGACATGTCTGATGTGCATTTCTTGCATTTCAGTTTGTGCAAACCTAAGCCACTGGAATAAAACCCTTCTAGAGTGGTTTTAGTACAAAATACCTGTTAAACACAAAGCTGTTTTAGGCTTTTTCGTTTCAGGTGAAGAAACACATAAACGCACTACGAGAAAAGTTGCACACATTAAGTAAACAAATACGATGTAAACGCACTTTTAATTTTTACATAATATTTAATATTATTTCGCCGGAAAAAACTACCAACCTGATTTGTAAAATTTTGGATAAATATTCGAAATTTAACCAGGATGGTTTACATTGTTATGTCAGTAACTAACGTCTTAGTAAAAATTACTTAGTTGCGAAGTAAATTCCCACGAATCTGAAAAAAAATGGCGGGGCAGATCACTTCCATCGGGAAAAAACGGCAAAGCGTCAGTGGAGAACTCTGAATTGTGAGCGAGCCGTGCTAACCACTAGTTGGACTGGAACGAAATTTGCCCGCCTTTCCAAGGTAAGAATATCAGCTTTTTCGTTTTCTCTCTACATAAACAATGAATTATAAGACACAAAGTGATTTAGCCTTGCCCTTGTCGGGGTCCTTGTCTACATGATTCATTGTACTGCACGTCATGACTAGGCTATGCACTGAAGTTTGTGTAAGGATGTTATGGGCATTATAACATCCAGACATGGGACACGAAGTGATTTATTTTTTTAGTTAGCCTAGGCTACTTGATCTTGTGATTGTAGGCCTACTGTCATGACTGTGACGGGGAACTTGTGTATGGTGGTCCATGGGTCGTATGCCGTGTGTCGTGGTGAAAAGCCTCCGGGCATTATTTATGATACATACGCAGTA